>QANX01006411.1:102397-112752 GCA_003254975.1 Ochetophila trinervis | reverse complement strand
TGAGAATAAAAACACATGTATATATATTAATGAGATATGTGAGTGTGGTTGGTACTTGGTAGATAAAGTAAATTTGTTAGCGTGATTCAAAAGCTAGTTTGAAAACACTTTTGTGTGTTTTTTTTAAATGCATTTACTACAAAACGTTTTTATTGTTTCCTTATACACCTTTTCATAATGTTTGTTATTTTATATAAAATTTAATAAAAAGTAAGTATAAAAAAACATAATATTATTACAACAACTAAAATGAATTAACAAAACAATAATAAGTGCTACTGTAATTTAATTTACTCTGTATCTAATTTTATTTGAAGGGGCAAAAATTAATGTTGACTAAACGTATATATTGAATAATGTGATGAATACATATTATTTAGTAATAAATAAATTTAATGAATATTAATATCGTGTAACATTATTGGAAAATAAAAATTGGGAAACAAAGCAATTATTTCATGAAACACGTTAAAGTTGCAAAAGACTGCAAAAACCGAGAGAGAGAGAGAGAGAGAGAGAGAGAGAGAGCATTACCATTTTGCTTGTTTTTTTTCTTTTTGGTGAAACTTACCATTTTGCTTGTTGCGTTAGAGATGGGATGAAGAAAGCCACAGTAAAAGCACGTACATTAGGTGAACGCTCACCGACTTTAGGCTGGGACCCATTTTTTAGTTTTTTAGGTATGCAGATAGTAGATCAATTACCCAAAACAAATATATATATATATATATATATATTTTACCAAAAAAAAATTACCCAAAAAAAATAGTAAATAGATATTAGATACTATTGGTTTGGCTCCTTCCTATTTTTGTAAAAAAAAAATGTAAAAATTACTATATATTATTATATGAAATTGAAATGGTCTTATTCTAATTATCAAAAATGGAAAAGAAAAAGAATAGGTCTTATTCTATTTTTGGTTCTTATTGAATAAATCTAGGTACCAAAATTGAATTACTAGAATTTATAGAATTTTGGAATCTGGTGGCTTGTGACTTGACGGTGGACCGACTAACTATTGCCGTCACGCTCATAAAAATAATATAATAAGCTCACATATTACAGATATTCCTTATATTTTCAACACGTGGCCACAGATTTCAGTCACATGCTTCATGACTTGCGTTTCTGATCACGTTAATCCGCTGTTACACGACACCCTGTGCGCACTGCTCTCTCTCTCTCTCATGACTTTGGCGCCAATTACCAGCTCCACCACCTCTTCGGCTCTTTCTTCGATCTACCCCCTTCTCTCGCCAAAATATCTTACTTTCTATTTTCAACCCACCGATTTTCTTTCAAATTTTCTTTTTCGAATTTATCTTTTATTTTTTCCTATATTTAGGCCAACCATACGTGACTCCATAGGACTCAACAACAGTCTTTTCCTTTTTCCATTTTAATAAAAGTGGTGGAAATATTATATATCAATCTACATACTTATAGTTTAGATCATTATGAATCAGTAATTTAAAAATAAAAATAAAAATGATCTTTATGAATTAGTAATTTAATTATAAAATAAATGACATAAATTGTTTATCAAATTTTAGGTACCAATTGAGTGTCTTAATATTTGTATTTAAGAGAGTGTCTTGATCGCTCTGATACTAACAGGGGTTAAGTATTTTTTACAGAACAGATAAAACTCAATTATGCCGAGATAACAACAGTCACTCCTGGACACAACAATCTCAAGGCCTTTTAGGGATAAAATCTGTTCAGAAAAAAGCCTAAACTACTGCAAGCACAATAGACAAATATTTTCTGATGTACAAGATCCTCTAAAGAAGACGAGTACATATCATACTTATATCTCTGATGATGATGAACACATTATAACAAAGGAACTCAAAAAAAAAGATTTAGCAGGACATGTTTTTAAACACACACATTAATTTTTATTTAATTTTTCCTCTGAATACTCAGGGCTCCTAATATAGAAGAAGAAAGAGAAACACCATCATTACAAATCACTGAAAGCAACACACTATTCTTTTACATAGAGGGAAAAAAAAAAGAAAAAAGAAAAATCAAAAAGCAACTGAAAGCAAATATTCTGAAGTTGTAATATCACATGCTGTTCTAGCTTGCGGAGAGATTGTAGTTTCTGTAGTCTAAGTCATCAGAATCAATTGATGATTTTATTCCAAGATTTTTCCACCAAGGCTGAGAAGGATGATCAAAAAGATTATTAGGTGGGTCATCAGAACAGTGCATGTCATCATTTGGATCTTGGGCATCTTGGAAATATTCGAGTGGAACTTGTGAAAGTTCTATAGGGTAATCCAAGGGTATGTTGTCGGCAGGGTTCCCTGTTGCATTTGGGCATTCAACTAAAGGACCGGTTGTGGATGGGCCTACAACAAATGGATTGATATCTGGGACTATGAATATTCCGTCTGGGCCTGGTAGAGGAGTGAGATTGTTCAGCTCACAGAGCATGAGTCTAAGCTGACATTTTCTTGTGGTTTCATTGAAGAAGTAGGACCTGTGGATAATGAAGACAAAATATACTTCTTTCTGAGCTGCAGGGGTGAGCTTCCATAAGTTTTTATACTGGGTGACCTTGTAAAGCTCTTCTTTCCACCAATCAATGTTGTGGAACCATTCGAGAAATGTCCATAATAGAGAGTTATGATTTTTGGGATCAATAAGGTGATCAAGCAGTGGCACAATTGGCATGGAGATGGCTATGGAGTGTTCGGTGACACAACACCATAGGTACCAGAGAAGATAATAAAAGAAGGTCTTTATGGGATCTAGGTAAAACAGGACACTAGCATACCTATCATCATCTAATAAGGTAGCCATATAGGGAGGTTCTATCTTATCCAGAACCATGTTTAAGTAGAAAACTCTTTTGGTCTTGGCAAAGCCAAAAATAACCTAGGAGTTCATGTAGTGTTTGAGTTCTGGAAGAAGGTCAAGTTGGATAGAAGCTTTTCCGAAAAATTTAGGAGGATCAGTCATTAAGATTAAAGGGAAGGAAGAAACATGAGATATTAGTTTCATGGGCTGAGGTCTAGACAAGAGATTAGGGATGAGATTCATACTACCCTTTAGGTGTTTGACAGACAAATCGTACTTGGCAAACCAATCGCGAAGTTGGAGCAGTTGCTTATGAGGTAGAGCTTTATTTTTGAACTCAAGCACCTTGGGGAAGGAAGAGTTATCCATCTAGATGAGAAAATGATATCTGAGAAGATGGAATTCAAACTTTTTGATACCATACTTGACAATAAAGATTTCCTTGTAGATTGTATGGTAGTGTTTTTCATCCTGTTTGAATTGTCCACTTGCATGGCCACAGTAGTGACATTTTCCCTGTTTGTCTTCTTCGAGTAGAATAGCACCCCAGAAATCATCAGTGGCATCAGTTTGGAGAATTCTTTGGCTTGTGCCTGGAATTTTTAAAGAAGGAAGATGTTGGACAACCTTTTTCAGGGTTTTGACAGCTTGTGTCTGGACAGAGGTCCAGTGTGGAGGATCCTTCTCAAGGAGGGCTAAAAGCTGACTAATATGATAAATAACATGAGGAATAAAATCTCGAATATAGTTAATTATTCCGAGGAATTGCTGAATCTATTTTTGTGAGAGATATTCATCAGGGACTTAGTCAACTCCTAGGTCAAATGTTCACCAGGTTGATAAACTCCATCATAGATATGGAGTCTGAAAGAGTCTATGGAAGACTGAGCAAGGAATCTATTTTGTTCAGAAAGCATAATTCTATGCTTTTGGGTTATATCAAGGAACTGTGCCAGAAGAGTTCGGTGGGCTTCATGTGTTTTAGAAAATGGGAGAATGTCATCAATATAGACAAGGGCATTATCAAGAAAGGGCTTAAAAATCTTCATCATTGTTTTTGAAAGAGAGAAGGAGCCACCTTTAATCCAAAAGGGAGGAAAGTCCATTGATATTGGGCATTTGGTATGCAAAATGTTGTTTTAGGCCTATCAATGGGATGAATGCCAACTTGCCAAAATCCGGCCTTAAGATCAAATTTTGAAAAGATTTTTGCCTTATGGAGCTGGAAAAACATAAGATGGATTTTTGAAAGAGAAAATTTTTCATCTCTTAAGAAAATGTTGAGGGGTTTATAGTCTATGACAAGCCTATTTTTTTCTGATGATTTCATATATTTTTTCAACGTAGAAAGCCTGGCAAGCCCAATTTGAAGTGGTTGGCTATATGAGGCCTTGGGCCAGAAGTTGAGAACATTCCTCTCAGGCCAACCGGAGGTCTGTAGGAGTCCTTCTCGGGTGATAGGCCTTTGTAAGATTGATGTCTTCATTTTTCTTGAAGGGAAGGTGAATGAAAAAATCCTAGTTTTTCCATAAAAGGAATGTATGTCTATTTTATAAGTCTTCATGCGAGTTGGCACAGAGGTGCAGAAGTTTGGACTAAATTTCTAAATATTGAGCCTGTACTTCCTCTAGGGAAAACAACTTAGAAACATTTGTATAAGATCTGACTGATTCTTATACTTGATTCTGAGAGGGATGATGTGAAGATGTTGGGCTTGAAAGTATGTATCCATACCAATCAGGAGATCTTTATCAGGGATTTTACTTCCAAGGACATATGTCCAAACAATATAGTTTGGGAAGAATTTTATCCCTATTTTTCTTTTGGTAATCATATTTACCTTGAAGATTTTGTCATTAGCAGCTTTGAAATATTCTTTGTGCTGAGTCCATAAATCTTTAGGAAGAATGGAATGATTCATCATTATCTTGTGAGCTCCGGTGTCCATATAAGCGATGAGCTTAATATGATTATCATATTTTGATAAAAGAAGGTCGATCTCAACATTTGGAATCGGCGGAGGAAACTAAGTGACGTTATAGATCTACTCAATCTTGTACAGGGGCTCATAAGTGCTTTCTTCAGCCTCAAAAGAGGTCTCATGAACATCAAATATTGTATCTTTATCATCTTGGGACTGCTTTTCGTAAAGAGACTCGAGATCAACATCATTATCTTTGTGAGAGATAGGCAGGGTCTGAAGCTACTATATAAGTCGAGCTGATTTTTGCTGTTTATTAGGACATCTCTTTGCAAAATGCCCATTTTTTCCACATATGAAACAGTGATAAGATTTGTTGTTGTCTCCTCTCTCATTTCTTTTGAAGAATCGGACTTTCTTTTCGGGAACTTGGATTTTCTTTTCTCAGGAAATGATTGATACTTCTGAGAATAACTCTTCTTTTATGTTGTGCAGAAGCACTTTTCGTTTTTGCACTTGATTTGCAAATATGGTTTTTGGCAAAGTTTGTTGAACTTAGAATCCCGATTCATGAATTGGGACCAGTAAGTGTGCGGATCACATATTTTTCTAAGGAAACCATAGCCTTTCGGTGGATTTCTCTAAGAGTGAATTGAACAAGACCTTTCTGTTCAAGGGCGAGCTCTCTTTCGAGTCTTGGCTGAATTTCTTCAGGAAGAAATGCGATATAAACCTATTTGAGCTCAATGTTGTCAAATTCATTTAGAGAATAAAATAGCTTAGACATCATTTCGTAGTGAAAATCTAAGTCTTTCTTTTTTAAGGAACATCACTTCATGGCAAAATAATCCTTGTGGTTTTGCTACTGCTGGGGTTGAACTTTTCCGATGAATTGGAGACAGAGCTATGAAATAGCTTGATTTAGGGGGAAGTTGAGGAACTGCAACTGTCTGTATTCTCCAAGGGACTGCCACTAATCACGTAGGAATCCTATGGTTCTTGACATGAAATCAATTAAAATAAGTCTGAGATTAGAATTTAGGTGGACAGCTTGATTATCCATCCAGGCAGCAAACTCTTTGAATTTATTATCCCATTGGTGAGGGGGAATATCGTTAAGGGTGAACTAATGACCATTATTGTTCTTTGGATAGTCATTTTCTGTGTTGGCAGCGGGACTTGGTGTTGTGGCATTGGTTTATCCAATGTCTTCATCTAAAGGAATCTCAACAGTAGGATTAGGTTGAAAATCATGGCAAGTGGTGCCTAAAGTAGGTTCTGGTTCTGCCATAAAAAGATCAGTAATTCCTACAAAATCACTTTCACTGTTAGAAGAAACAAAGTAATGGGAAGAGGTTTCAGAGGTCGATTTCTATTGAAAAATAGCCATGTGCTGGGAAGGGTGCTGACTAGAGTATGAGGTAGAAGGGTTGTGTTGGTAAGATGGGGGAGCCTGGAATCTTGGTCTGGGAGATAACCTGCAAGGTGGCGGAGAAAATGAAGGACAGTCTTGGGGAAACTTTCTTATAAGCTCATAGGTCATGGTGGGGGTAGACCTTTGAGTATTAAGAGAGATGGTAAGAGCTAGAAAACTACATCTTTGAGAAGAAGAAGAAGATCGGGGGTCTCTCTACTTCACATATTCAGTGATTTGTTGGAGCTGATGTTGAGGTTGTCTAATTCGAGATTCTTTTTCTTGGAACTCTTGGCCAAAGGAATTTTGGCTTATGAGCCGATGAAGGTCGGCAACAAGAGTATCAATTTTTTGGACCAAATTTTGGTAAAATATTTGAAGGTCTTTATACAAAGAGTTGATCTTTTCATCTGTTATAATGTTGCCTTGTACAAGCTTATCAAGCTTGCTGTCAATCCTTTGGAGAGAATGGAATTATACTGTATAGCAGCAAACCGCCAATTGAGAACTTTTTCTTCAGAGGTCAAAGGAGCCATCTCTCTAGAAGAGAGAACTTTCTTTAGTAGGACAAAAAGGCCGGTGGCAGCAGGAGCTTTTGGGAAAAGCTGGAAACTCTTCATCATATGTGTTCTGAGAGTGGAACATTATGCATGGGACTAGCTGAGTCAGAGCAGGGCTGTGAACTGGCTTTGATTTGCAGTTCTTTTTGATGAGTTGATGAATATCCAATCTTGGAGGAGGATACTTCTTCCAATGAAGGATCCAGGGGGAATCTAGATCATCAGGATGATACCTCTTTTTAGTGGAAGTTGGCTTGCATCTGGACTTTGTTCTTTGTCTCCAGGAGACATATGTATGATCGTCATCATCAGAATAATTATCGCAACTACAATCTGAATCACATAGTTCAGGAGCAGTTCCCAAATAAAGTGACCATTAATTTTGTTAACATACATCTTCTTCCCATCTGGGTAGAACTGGTATTTGTCTCAGAATCTATGAGAATAATAGCCATAGACTGAGCAAAGGGAAGAGCATCCAGAGCAGATGCTTCAGTATCGACAACTTTTTTAGGGACTTTGTAAGTTGTCTAGACAGTTCCATCAGAAAGTCTTTGAAAAAAAGATAAGGGAGCCTGTAAAGTCATTGGGACCTCATGAAACTGCTTCTGTAATTTCTCATAATTTGTGAGTTATGTGGATGGCATCCTCTTGAGCAATTATTCTTTGCAAAGATCCGAAGGGAATTGAACAATAGAGGGAATATGAGGTTGGTTAGCCGAAACAAAAATAAAACATTTTTCTTGGACAGGTAGGCAAAGATTTATAATATAATCTTAGAGCCTATAGATTAACTGGTGATGGATGGTACCTGCAAAAGCAATACCAACCTGAAGAGCACCTTAAATTTGAATATGGATTTGGAGGGCACTCAATTGGTTAGGTATTTTTATAGATTTCAATTGAATCAGATCGATGTCTTAATATTTTTTTAAGAGATAAATAAAATTTATATAGAAATAAATTACTAGACTAAGTGAAACAAATGATCGCAGCATGCATTAATTAGAAAAGTATGTATGTTTCTGCTTCCATTAGAATATTGTCAATGACTAATAGTAATATCTTTCAAATTCGGTGACGAAATTATTTATATGTTTTTATACAAAAATAAGTACTTTATGCAATATACTTTTTTTCATCTTGAGTAAAATAAAATAAAATAAAAAGCCTTTTAATTGAACTATTCGTTCGGGTCAAATATGTATGTTTGAAAATTACAATTGATATGTATAGAAAATGGTGAATGATTGGATTGTTTTACTATAATTGCACATTTTATCTCCTTTCAGAATGTTGAGTTACAAAATTTATTAGATAAATTATAATACTATTAAATACTAAAATTATTAACGAGCAATGCCAAGAGCACGAACAAGTCCATTAACATATTTATTAAGTGATAATGTATCATTTTATAATTTACTTATATATAGCAAGGATGAAAATATCGGTATCGACGGAAATATCAAATGTTCAAAATACGGAAATATCGATGGAAATATCGACAAAATATCGATATCGATAAAAAAATGAAAGAAATGACGGAAATTTATAGAAAAATATGGAAATTTTTGATGAAACTTCAGGATATGCTTATTTATTAGATACTTTATCAATTTAACTATAAAAATTGAAAAAATATTGAGTGGAAATCATATTTATCATAATTAAGAGATTTATAGTACTCGCTGATAGGAACAAAAATATTATTAATTAAGTAATGAATTATTCATTAATCAAAATAATAATACAAGTACATGATTACTTAAATATAAGTCAATATCACATAGAATTTTTTGGTGGTTGAAAATTTTCACTCTCTTCCTCATCTTCATTTCTAGTTCTGTATTGAGAGAAATATTGATCAAAAGGCACATCTCCTTGATAATTTTGTATGTAATTGTTAACATGCCAACCATATGGATCTAATATTTCATGTGAGTATCTTTGCTGATAGTCATGATATGGTTATTTGTTTTGTATGGTAGGATGCTATTTTTTTTAGTCAAATTTGTAATCATTACATATTCTAAATTAGTTGAATTATTAATTTTGAAAAACCATGACTGGTTATTTGTTTGGTATGGTAGAATGCTATTTTTTTTATTCAAAATTGTAATCATTACATATTCTACATTAGTTGAATTCTTAATTTTGAAAAACCATGGCCGGTTATTTGTTTGGTATGGTAGGATGCTATTTTTTTTATTCAAAATTATAATCATTACATATTCTACATTAGTTGAATTCTTAACTTAAAATATATCATCAATAAATAATTATAATTTAAAAAATACTCAAATATTTATAAAAATATATCATATTTTAAAATTTAAACAATCTAAATTTCCATGGAAATTTCGGAAATTTCCACGGATATTTCGGAAATTTCCACGGATATTTCAGAAATTTCCATGGAAATTTTGACTAGTTTGTGAAGCAATTACCTTGGAAATTTCGACGGAAATATCATGGAAATATCGGAGAAATATCGGAAATTTCCACGGAAATTATGGAAATTTTGACCAGTTTGTGAAGGAATTACCATGGAAATTTCGACGGAAATATCGCGGAAATATCGGAGAAATATCAGAAATTTCGACGGAAATTATGAAAATTTTGACCCTTTTTTTTTTGGGATGAAATTAATATCTCCCTCTCCAAAAAAATAAAATTTCGGCGAAATTTCGCCGAAATTTTCGATTTTTTCAACTATGATATATAGTAATATTTATTTTTTAAGTAATTCACTTATCTATAAATAGATTACATGCATATTTAAACCAATAAAACTGTTTTGTTATCCTATAACATCATTTTGAATAATTAGTAGACTGGTTGATACTTTTAGTATTATTTATTTACTACGGCGCGAATTCGTATAATTTTTTTAAAAAATTAGATAGTATATTTTAGTACGAAACACTACTACAAAATAGGGTCAAAGACGACGGTTAAAATCCGTCGTCTTACGTGTTTAGACGACGGACACGAAACCGTCGTCTAATAAGGCGTCGTCAATACTCAAAAAACATCGACGACGGTTCATAAGAGGAACTGTCGTCTTTGTGTTTATTATTGACGACGGTTTCTACATAAAACCGTCGTCTATGTTTTTTTTTTTTCTTCAACAGCATTTAAATACATTTATACAAAATTATATTAAATATTAAATATATTCTAATTACAAAACTCTTATACAAAATTACTAATTAAACCAAAACTCTCATATACAATTTTTGATTATATACTCAATCTAATCATACAAAATTACTTTTCAATGCACGGATTCAAACATTTTCACGGAATAATGCATTCACAATTTGTTAAAAACAATTTAAATAGATTACCGAGCACTAACCTTAAAATTTTTGGGTTAAAAATCACAAATATTATGTGAAATGAAGAAGTAATCTGACTCCAATGGAGAAGATGAGGAACGGCGACCACAGTGGAGAAGATGAGGAACGGCGACCAAGTGGAGAAGATGAGGAACGGCGACCACAATGGAGAAGATGAGCAAACGGCGACCATAGTGGAGAAGATGAGCAAACAGCGGCGGGTGTTTTAGGGTTTCTAAAGAAGTGAGGAAAAATAAGAGAGGAAGAAGCGTGTAAAGAACAAAACACTGAGTTAAAAACGA
>QANX01006411.1:0-102255 GCA_003254975.1 Ochetophila trinervis | reverse complement strand
CCAAAAAAAAAAAAACCAAAAGACGACNAAGACGACGGTTCTAAGCTAAAACCGTCGTCTTTATCAAAAAAAAAAAAAAACAAAAGACGACAGTTTTAGCTTAGAACAGTCGTCTTTACCCAGGTATACACAAAGTATTGACGACGGTTCTTTGAACTGTCGTCTATTATGTAAGTATAGACGACGGTTCCTTTAGGAACCGTCGTCGATAAGTTAACAATAGACGACGGTTCCTAAAGGAACCGTCGTCTATACTCTTCAACATACACGTGGCCACAATGTTGCTGCCACGTGTATTTTAGTCTTTTATCAACGACGGTTGTTGAAGTAACCGTCGTCTTTAATGTAACTTTAGACGACGGTTACAGTTAAAACCGTCGTTGATGTTTTTTAACCGTCGTCTTATTTTATCAACGACAGCTCTCTTTTTCAACCGACGTCTATATAAAAGTATGGTCGTCGTTAATAGCTATTTTCTGTAGTAGTGAAAGTTTATTAGATCAAATTTTTAATAAATTTTAATATAAATACGATACGACATAGCACGAATATAAAATTTAGCTTAACATGACACGAATCCGTGTATATTTTTTAAAAATTTAAATTTGTATATTTTAATTTATAAATTTAACAGGTCAAATTTAAATTAATAAATTTTAACACAAATACAATATGGCAATATACGTTTCTAAATCTAAGCATACATATTTATATATATTGGATAGTTAACTTTTATATCGATAGGATATACCTAAGTTTTGCTCCACACCGCTCCACCACAGTAAAGTTTGCAAATAATTATTTATTATAAATATACAAAAAAGAAAAAGAAAAAACTTGGTCAAGCTTGTTAGTTAGCCTAATATACATTCTTGCTAAAATAGTGCATTTACGATATCACTATTCAAGTTGATGCCGCATATCTACCGCATTCAATTATCTACATGTGGCACAGTAACAATATTTATATCAAGTTTGCTACATTAACCTCAAGTCCCAAAGTTAAAATGGAAGAAAAAATAAATAACATAGAATGGTTACCCATTTTCATCAAAAAAATAGAATGGTTACCCATTTTAGAAAAGGAATTGCTTTGAAGAAACCACAAATGTGATTGTTCCAAGAAAGAGCATTGGAAAAAAAGGAGGAATTTCATTCGTTTAAAACACGCTAAAAACAAATAAAAGAAAAAGTAGAGGCTACGGAGATACGTAAATAACATTCAAAAGCATTTAAAAGAAAAATATAAACGGTGGCCAAATTTAAAGGGCATCTAGAAAAGTTAGACCACGAGGTTAACATTCAAATTCAGATAAAATCCCAAAAGAAATCCTAGAAGACTTGGTTAGGAGGTTGGAGGGAGGAGGAGGAAGAAGAGGTCCAATGGTGACGTGGTAAATATAATTTTGTAATTAATTAAAATAAATTGAAAAAACCAAAAAGCAGGAGTCAAAGGAGAGTGATTGGGTGCGGGCAGGCCATGATCAATCCATAGACCTCCACCAACAGTTTCCATTCGTTGATGCTACTAATGGTAGTAGTAGTAGTAGTAGTAGTAGAGCATATTTGGTTGGACCTGTTTCTTATATTCATGACACCACGTGGAAGACGTGTGCCAAATCCAGCGCTTTCAAACGTTTCCCGTGATTATTTATTTATTTATTTATTTATTCACCTCCCTTTATATCTCCATATTTATTCTTCTTCTTCCTCCCGCCTTAGGCATTGAAGTATTGAACAATCTCCTCCATTTCGAAAATCGCAGAATTTCGTTTTGCAAAAAACACGAACATGTCGAGGGCAACTGTGGAGCTCGATTTCTTTGGCATGGAGAGGGATCAGAACTCACCCTCCAAGTCTCAGTTCCAAAAGTTTCTTCACCGTCAAAGAAGCTTTCGAGGTTAATTTCTAAATAGCTTTGCCTTAATGTTTTATTTTCCCCCATTTTTTTTTTAAGCTTCTATTTCTTATACTCTCTGTGTTTCTATGTATAGGCATTCAGAGCGCCATTTCGAAGATTGACCCTGAGATTCTGAAATCTGTTATTGCCTCCGGTTCTGCGATGAATAACCAGATGGGTTCCGTCGACAATGCAGTTAATCGCTCTGCTATTACTTCCAAGGAATCGTTTTCGGTGCCGTCCAGCCCCAAGACGGATCAGATATTTTTTCCCTCTTTGCCTGTCTATGTTCCTTCGAACAGGTAATCAATTATTCTCTTCATTATCCATTATTATTCGCTTCCTATTTTTTGTTTCTCTCTTTTTTTCTTTTTTTGGATTTGGGAATTTAAATGTCGTTCTCTGATTGCCAGGCCTACTACTGAGAATCTTCAGGAAACTGCTCCTCTGACCATTTTCTACAATGGAACCGTCTCTGTTTTTGATGTGCCTCGCGACAAGGTTAGTTTCTACTTTCTGTTAGAGTTTATTTCAATTTTTTTTTTAAATATTTTTTTTGGGAATCTTTATAATTATCAATGGGCAAAAATTGTATAGGCAGAAGGTATTCTGAAGATTGCGTTGGAAAGGGGCTCAAAAGCTGTTGAATCGGCAACTGGAAATGCCAAATCACCACTTCCGTCAAGCGAGCAACAACAGCTCCTTGATCCTGATCTTAATGGAGGTAATAAGTCCAAATTATATTTGCTTTATTCAAACGGCGAGATTAATAAGAACTAGGAAGCTTCTTAATTATTCTTATTATTTTTTTTTTAAAATGGTTTAATTTAATTTCTGATAGAAGGAAATTTCTTTTACTGTTTATAGATCTTCCGATTGCACGTAGAAAGTCACTGCAGAGATTTCTAGAGAAGCGCAAAGAGAGGTAACCACCCTAAACTTTTTCTAATTTCTCTACTTTAGTTCACACTTATTTTATTGTGTGTTAGTTTATAATTTCAAAATAGGTATAATATATTTCATTAAATAATAATTTAAATAAGAGTTGGTGTACTTAGGCTATAATAAAATACGAAAATTTATTTGAATTAGTATTTTTCTAATATATAACTGGGTGATTATATTTAGATTGCAAAAGTCAACAAACAAATTTGAAAATAAAACATTTATTTGTAATTTTAAAACTTAAATTCTAAGGAAAGGAAGAAGCTGTTTTTACTTTTTCAACTTCTTCTATTTTTGTTTTAACTTTATAGATAATTGTTAGAATAAGAGGATCATTCACGGAAGATACACCTTTATTATTATTTTAGGAATTATGAGTTAACTGTTAGGAACAAAACAAATTTACTGTATCTTATAATACAGCGCAATGATCATATGCACCTATAAAATATTTTGCAATCCTAATGGAAATTTGAATTGCATCATGGAATATATTGAAATTATTGCGGTAAATTTTTTTATAATAATATGAAATGAAAAAAAGAAAAAAAAGGCTTTTAGATTTGGAAGGCAGTGAAGCAGATCCGATCTCCTTTTTTTGGGTACATAAATCTTTGTAGATCTGGATAAACATGTGCACATTTACCAAAAGGGTAAATTTGTCACTTTTTTTTTTTAAACCAACTAATGAATTTTGAACATTTTATATGTCAAGATAAATCTTTGTTGTATATTAAAGAAAAAAATTCCCATTAAAGGGAGAATATTTCCCAAAGGAACTAAATCTGTATTCAAAACTGAGTGTGAACTTATTAGTGCTTTTTTCGTTGTTGTTGAAATTATTAGTACTCTTTTGTGTGATTTTTTTAAGGAAGTATTTATTTGTGTTTTAAAAAACCACTAAAACTATACGATGTACAAAAGCTGTTTTATATTAATAATAATAAATAAATATTCACCAAAAAATAATAAGAATAGAGAAATAACAAAACGCGTTTTTTGATCTTTATCTACAGGTTGACTTTGTTGTCCCCTTATGCTTGTTACACCCAGGTCTGAGGCACAAAAAACGCGTTTCTAGACCAGAAGAAGAAGAAAAAGTACTGTAGAAGAGTCGTTTCTGCTGGGCTAGAAAGTTTGGAAGGCGACGCCTAAATCCTAATGATGACAAAAGACCACATTAAAACTTGTAGCTTTTATATTATATTTAATATATTTCTTTCATTTTTAAGGGAGCTAAAAAGCAGTCCCAGTCCTAAACTCCCAATAGCTTTTGTTCAGAGAGAAGGAAGCAGTAGAATATATATATATATGGAATTGTGTAGGAAAGGCCTTTGTTGGTGGTTCAGGTTCACGTTTTAGTGATGGGTTTTTGGCGATTATTCGCTGTCTCCTTCCTGCCACTTTCCTGTGACCTTGATGCCATTCTTTTATTAGGTTTTTTTTAAGGGTCATCACCATTTACTAAAAGAACTCACATGTGAAATTTTAACTTTTCTTTCTTTTCTTTTCTTTGCTGTTCGTTGTTTGAAGTTTGAACCCGCTGTTTCCTTTTGAAATTTCTTGGAAGCACGTTTATTTTTTATTTGCACTGTTTAATTTGGATTGAATACGTCTTTTCTATTTTTTTTAATTGTGGGTGTTCTAAATATAATATATATTTAACCAATTTTCTTTTAATATAGTTATCAATTATTGTCTACATTGATTTGAAAGTGGGAAATATAAAAAAATTAAAAAATTAAAAAATTAAAAAATTGAAAATGGCTATGTTTTATAGATGAAAAAAACTATCGAAAGGATTTGGCCACACCTCGTTTAAAGCCACTGCCGACCAGACAGTCCTATTTGACAACCGCATGGCTTCCGAAGTGAAGGATCCAGATGTAGTAGTAGGTGAGAGACACCTCTTGTTTGGTCGATTTCTCCGAGATCATACCCATAAAAAATTATAAAAAATACAAAGGAATAACAAATCTTCAAAAGCAAAATATTCTACTCTGCGGACAACTTTTATCTATTCAGAGATAAAAGAACGTGGAAAATATGTTCCTAGTTGAAGAGGCAAAGGGACTTGACTTGGAGTCATCTTTGTTAGGCGGACTCGTCAAAAGGGGTGGGAGGAGGGAGGTCAGACTCCGAATGTAATGGGATGAGATAAGGTGTTTTATTTTGGCAAAAGCCAAATTGTTTGTGTACTCGGTTCATCAAAACAAAAGCAAAATACCAAGGGAATAACTTGGAAGAGTTACCATACTAAAATATCAAGACAATGGGGGACCCACATTAGGTACATACTCGTAGGTTTGTTTAGCAAATTTTTCTTTTAAAACAAAGAAAAATGATGAAAATATCGGCCGACGGAAATATCAAAAATTAAAAATATAAAAATATCGATGAAATATTGACAGAATATCGATATCGATGAAAATATAAAAAAAATGACGGAAATTTATAAAAAAATATAAATTTGTTTGATAAATTTCAAAATATGCTTATTTATTAGATATTTTATTAATTTAACTATAAAAAATAAAAAAAATATTGAGTAAAAAATATTTATCATAATTAAAAGACTTGTAGCATTCGCTGACAAGAACAAGAATGCTATTAATTAAATAATGAATTATTCATTAATCAGAATAATAATACAAATACATAATTATTTAAATATAAATCAATACTGTATAGAATTTTTTTGTGGTTAAAATTTTTTATCATCTTCCTCGTCCTAATTTCTAGTTGTGTATTAAGAGAAATATTGATCAAAATGTACATCTCCTTGATAATTTTGTATGTAATTGTAAATATGTCAACCATATGGATATAATATTTTATGTGATTATCTTTGCTGATAGTCATGATATGGATATGACGTTGAATGACTTTGTTCATAACTGCTAACACCTAATGGTTGAGTTTGAAAATGTATCCATGAGTTATTACTTGATGATATTTCATAATTATCCATTAAATAATGGTTATATTCACCTTCAATTCTCATTTATCCAAAATTTGTAAAAAAATATTCATCTTTTTGTTGTGATATTCTCATTGTACACATTTTTTTATGCGTATAATCTTTTCTTATAGCACCAATTATTGGTCCACCTTCTCTACTTCCATGATCCTCATTTTGTGTTGCATGAGTATAATAGTTTTCACCAGTAAATGAATTCAATCTCTGCTGAATTGGTGACTATTTTTCGTAACCACTTTTAATCAAATATTTTTTTTAAATTGTTGAAAATTTGTGCCAAAATAATTTTTTTTTTAAATTATAACTATTTTTTTTAAATTGTAATAATTGTTTTACATTTTATTAATTGTTTCTATTTTAATTTTAAATTTCAATTTGCCTAATTATACAATATTAGTTAAAATATGTCATTAATAAATAATTACAATTTAAAAAAATGCTCTAATATTTTATAAAAATATATCATATTTTTAAAATTTTTATAGAAATTTTGAAAATTTTGACCAGATTATGAAAAAATTGTCATAAAAATTTCGACAGAAATTATAAAAATTTCATTTTTTAACATAAAATTAATATTTGTATCTCTCAGAAAACAAAATTTCAGTGAAATTTGGCCAAAATTATCAAAATTTTCAACCTAGGGGCATTTTTTTTTTTTTTGTTAAGGGAGGGATATTATTAAAGAGTAAAATCTTGAATGGCATATTTTTTGAATAGTCAAAAGTTGATTTGGAAAGTTTTTGAATAATTTTTTTTAAAATATTTTAACCAATGACTTTTTTAGAAAAAATTAAGTTTAAATGTATTTTAGTATTTTTTAAAATTATATTTGTTTACATGTGGATGTTTACAATTAATTTGTGTAATTGATACCATCTAATTTAAAAAGTTGCATATTTGTCAAATTCAGTTAAATTTAGCAAATTTTATCAATTTTAAAATCACATGCTTTTGCACATTATTTTGAAAATTAATTTGCTCATTTTATTACCAATTTTTTTTTATATANATTACCAATTTTTTTTATATAAAATTAAAAAAAATAAAAATTGTCTATCATTGAAATGGTGCCATATGCAGCTAAAGACCCCCAATCTGTCATGCTCTTCTATTTCTTAGCGAAGAGAAATTTGATTAGGGCTTTGAGCAATTTCAAAAAGAAGAAGAAAAGGAAGAGAATGAGAAAATTGTAAAATAAAATATATATAGCTATTAGGAGTGGGCAAAAACTGGCCACTTTCAGTCCGGTCTAGTTCGGTTATATATTAGAGACGGGTCCAGTTTGGTGAGAGGTTAAGTAAAAACTGGCATGGCCGGTTCAGTGACCGATTTTTGTTAATATTTTCATCGAACCGAACCGAACCAAACCAGCCTATATCAATATCCTTAAGATTTCAACACCTTACCCCAATCTCAGCCGTCCATTCTCATTCACCCACCCCACCCTAATCGCACTCACCCTCAGTCACTGTGCAGTTGGCCCTAGCTCCCCCTTCAATCCCGAAAGTCGAAATCCAATTCTCTCCGCCGATCTAACCTTTCTCTTTCTCTCTCTCTCTCTCTCTCACCCTCAGTCACGACGACGACCCTCTTTCTCTCTCTCGGCGACGAATCTAGTCCTCTCTCTCTATCTCTCTCTCGGCGACAAGCCCTAATCCCTTTCGTTTTTTTTTTTTCCTTTTTACTGGATCTTGGCCAGATAACCGATGCCGACCAACCATTATCAGTGCGGTTTTGCGCTGGTTATATAGGGTGGTCGGTCCGTGACGAGTTGGTTGTTCTACCAAAACCGAGGTCATTGGTTCGCAAAAAAATTAGCTGGAAAACCGGCCGAACCGACCGACGCCCACCACTACCAACTATTACAAATATATTTTTCTTCAAATATACCTGTAAATAATCCCCTTTCTTTACCATTCTCCTTCCTTCTTCGTTCATGACCCACCGAAATCCCAACAAAATCCCATTCCACCATATCATTGAAATCCCATCCAATGAAAGAACCTGATCTTAAATCTCTATGCATTTAAAGATTTGCATCAAGTCATAGTAATAGTACCATCTGCACATAAAACGGTATTTCTGGGCTTCAATACCAATGCTAGCTTTTTGTAGGTCATGGCAATTGTCTTCTCGTCCCCCTTGATGTTGTAATCAGTAGAAATTGTAATTTTTTGACCCTTTTTAAGTTGAATAGGGTTTCCATTCTTGAGGAAGCCAGTTCGAATCTCAGATCCCTGCAAAGACAAAGAAAAATGCAATCATAGATTAAAATATTAATCTAAATGAGCAAATTAATTTTGAAAATTCTATACAAAACATGTAATTTTAAAATTGATACAACAAGTTAAATTTAGCTGAATTAGACAAATGTTCAACTGTTTTTTTAAATTTAAAAATATCAATTATATAAATTAATTGTAAAAATTTCTATGTAAACAAATATAATTTTAAAAGGTATTAAAATATATTTAAATTAAAAATCTATTTTAAAAAAACATAAAAAAACAAAAATTATGAATTAATAATTTTTTTTTTTATAAATGTAATTGTAACAAATGCTATAGTTTAGATAGTAATATTGGCCTAGTATAATCTTATAATATATATATATATATATATATATATATATTGGCCTA
This sequence comes from Ochetophila trinervis, assembly GCA_003254975.1. Lineage (NCBI taxonomy): Eukaryota > Viridiplantae > Streptophyta > Magnoliopsida > Rosales > Rhamnaceae > Ochetophila > Ochetophila trinervis. Next base: position 93,788 of record QANX01006411.1, on the reverse strand, counting down.
GTTTAATCAAATACCACGTGTTGGATATTATAGAAAAAAAAAGAAAAAAAAAAATTAGACTGTCATAATCTGAAATGCCGTGTCCTTGGCTAGGAGTCTGCAGGCGCTCGTCCAGAAAACCGCATCGTTTGGGCCGTCTCTTTGCACTAGGGTTCTTGTGCTCACAATGTCAATGTGAGTTTTCTGCCCAAGCTCTCCAATTGACCCAACAGTATGCACGAGCTTTTCGTGGAAATGCCAACAATAGATTTCGATTCTAATGCTATGCTATGAGGTCGTATCCAAAACAGTGAACCCATTTTAGGAATGCAACTAAACTGCGAGATTCTGAAAAGAGGCGGTTTTTGGGATTTGTTTCCTAGCTAGCTAGCAATGTTCACTTGAATCTGTACAAAATGTCTGGCTTTTTTTCTAATGCGCCTAAACTGTTTGAAGAAATCCGGGAATAAAAAGCTATTTTGTTTGTAATTTTGAATTGGGGATTATCAGAATCTGAACATTTTGTCGAGGCCATAGACTTATTTGTTAGCCTGCATAAAGGAGGTCATGGGCTTATCCTCGTTGTTTTTACTACAAAATTTTGAAGTTGCTTGACAATGGGATGAGCAGGTCAGCTAGCTGGGATGTAATCTCCATGCTTGTATATATAATCTGGGATCTATGCCTTTGTTGGGACTGATCTTATTGATGCCCGGGCACGTTGACATTGCTAGACATGTTTTTGATGGTGATTACTTGCAAGGATATGGTTTCTAGAACAGGAATGTTAGCATGTTATGCTGAGAACAATTATTTCGAAGAAGGAATAGAGCTCTTCTATCAAATGGGGGGTGTTGGTTTCAAACCTGACAATTTTATTTATGCTGGTGGGTGACTTGGTTTAGGTGCCTTTAGTGCAGAGAACAGCGCTCAGGGATGTGTGTCAAATCACATTATGAAGTGGATCATTTTGTCGGCTCCTGCTTCATTGAGAACTACCATTTGTAAGTGCTAAAGTGATCCATCTCCTCCAGGTACTCTCTGTCACAGAGGATATAAGCTGCCTTGTAGGTAAGTCCATATCCATCAACGAGTCATGTGTAATTTTTTTTTGCTGTGGCTAGTACTTTTCTTTTACCAATTTGCTTTTAAGAAGAACAAATGTTTATTTATGTGACGGAACAAAATATATGTATGTTAGTAGTGAAAGGAATTTTGAGTTTGTCTAGTAGATGAAGTGCTAGCCGAAGGTTAATAATAATGCAGGGATCTTTTTAACAGTTCTGTTGAAAACTCTAGAGTTGTCAAGTGGTTATCAGAATAAGTGGTCTTCTTAAGTGTATGATAGTATAGAATTTTACTTTCTAATAACCTCGATCCACAAAGTCTCCTCCAATCTTTGATTAAGTCATGCTCTTCATTCCTTAGTTGGGTCTCTGTTTGGGCCTTAAATGTGCATTTTTTTGCAACTATTACATTGATGAAATAAACATAAGATCCTTATGGAGTCTCACTACCAACTGATCTACCAATTGTGACCGAAGTGATGAGTAATAATGATACAGCCATTTGAAGTAATGATGTTGTGCAATTACCAATATCTGCAGTTACAAACATATATATCTTTGGCAATTGGGGTTGAACACGAGGCCATTTCATGGAATTGTCTTCAAATTGGCCGCTGTCACGACCATGAAGGCAGGCTAGTTACATCATGGTCCTTTCCAATTTGTTGGATCAAATTCATGTTAAGATAAGCATTATATGCACCAATTATTACATTAATTTTATCTTATCTAAACTAATCTAAAATCCTAACATTTAACTATTAGGAAAATTTCGTATTAGGAAATTTCTCATATGACATAGTACCACAGCAGTGATTAATAGTAACATATTAGGCGGAAGTGGATCAATCAAGTACCTAATTTCTAAAGAGATTTCTTGAATCTCTTTCATGCTCATGTCACGTCTGAGATAATGCAGAATCTTACGACAATGTATGACGATAATGATCAAATAAGAATGCCTTGCTTGGCACTATGAAATTTTTAATGTCCAAAACTGAAATGATGAAATGGTGAATTTTTGACTTGCAAATTGAGTAGGTGATGTTTTAGGTGGTAGTGGAATGAGAAAAGTCACAAATTGAAAAGCAGACGCATTTAGTACATATCTAATTGCTCCTTGTTAAGTTTTCTGGGAATCAATGAAGTATTCCTGCTGTTTCGTAATTTTTGCCTAAGGTTTCAAGGCTGGGAGTGGATTTTTCTCAGTTTTAGGTTTACATGGATTCTTTTTTCAAAAAAAATTAAAAAATCATGGATTTCACCAAAAAATTTATGCATAAGCTATCTACTATTCTTTTTCTAATCTTTACTATTCTGGCACGAAGTACATATGTATATATATCCTTTAATATGTTGGTTGCATAAATTTTACTTCAGTTGTTCTTGAACTCATTTGGGATATGACTGCAAAGATCAGCATGTGTGAATTGTAAACTGTGAGCGTAAAACTTGTGAATATGTAGAATGATAAGAAATCAACTAGTACGGAATGCTTATAATCTGTGCCTGAGCTAGGACAATATATTTGTAAATCTAAGACACTTTTTTTGACTTATTTTTTTCGCATTTTCTTTTCCATAGAAAATTGATTTTTACAGAAGGTATGCTTAAATACATAATTTGATTTTTCCCATTGCTAATTGTTTACTTGATCATAAAATTTAGCTCCAAAGAAAGCAACAGTTCATCTTACTGAGAAGGAAGAGGATCTAGTTTAATGGTAATTAGTATGGTAAACTGACAATCCAACTACAGAATTTCCAACGTCACTTGTATTATATGTTCATAATTTCAAGACATGCTAAATTACTATTTGACTTCACTGTTGTATGTCCTATTCAGATTCATTTTGATTTCTAATCAACCTCCAGAGGAGCAGTTAAAGCAGGGTAAAACAAACTCGATCAAGGTTTATATCCACCATTTTGAAACAGATTGAAAGCTAATCATTTCAAAGAATAATTTAATTAAGATTTTATTGCTGCCCATGTCTGTTTCTTGGGAAATTGTCAATGATGGATGTAGGATGCTGTTGAAAAAGGTTATTATCAAGTTGTTCATAGATGGTACAACTAGTTTCTGTGTGGCTGATAATATTCAAAGTGAAAAATTATTGATAAAAATTATCAACTGTGAGTCGCTTGGATTCTGAACTGAGGGTAAATATTTACATTGCATGGCTGATAGTTTTATTCATTTTACTCTTGAATACAGGCAGTAACAAAAAGGAAATTTGTCTTCTGAGCAGCCTTAACAGTGGGTGTTATTGGACATAGATTATAACAAAAGGATCTCTGGCACCTTATTTGAAGTTAATTGGAATGATGGAGACGAGGCATAAGATGAGTCAAGCTAATGGCTTTTCTGGAATAGACTGAGACAGTTGAGGTTGAGTTCTGTCTGCTAGATGGACCAATGGCATAAATATTAGACCAAAGTTTCCCTTAATTGCATTGCTGTGAAAATAATAATAATAATAAGAAACAGGGAATTGATAGTGTTGGAGAAAACATTTTTGACAAGATGTGGTATTTTTTTTTTTTGGTGAAAGACAAGATGTGGTATTTAGTGTTAGATGACATGTGCAAATCATATAAATCTTGACTTTTGATTGAGGTAGGAAAGTTTTATTTTCATGAGAAATAAGAAAGCTGAAAAAATATATGCTTTACTATCTCTGAGTTTCTAATTGGTAAAAAATAAAATAAAAATAAAATAAAATAAAATAAAGCCTATAAACTGATATTACTTGGGCTCTCTCTTAAGGTGTAAGCGAGCCCAAGTTGATCACTTGCTAAGGTGGCATCTTGCCTCTTACAATGTTACCTTTTTAGTAATTCCCAGTGCTCATGTAATGTTATGCATCAGCCAAACCAAAATCATCATTCACCATGTTGAACGCTCAACTAAAGTAACATAATTTGGAATACTTAGCAAAAATAAATTAATAAATAAAACAAGAATAAAAAAATAAGAAAGGATAATGCTTAATTTGCAGAAATAGTTGTTCTTAATAAGTCTAAATTGGAATGATAGAAGTTAATGTGCATTTTTATGAATTTCGAATACGAATCCATCTGTGTCGATCAAACACTCTGCGTAGCCTCCAATCCAAAGGATGATGGAGTTTAAACTTCTGCTTTATTTGTCAGAGGCTAAGTCATTTACCAACATATCTATTCACTTGGATTTTATTTATTAAGTATTATGTGTATAAGTATAAAATAATTTATTGAACTATCCTACAAAATTATAACCACATTGCTTAGAAGTTGCAAAAAATTGTAAGGGATCAGAGATAGAAAGGATCAGGTTTTCCCATCTCATTTGGCATTGATTACTTCATATGTACATGATGATTTATATACATTAAAAAATTAGTAAGTATTATATATTTTGGGAGCATATTATATATGAAGGGATATATATTTATATATACGTATAATATTAATTTGTCCAAGAAATGGACATCTTATAATTAATTAGTGTGAAGTTGGTGGGGGAAAATTATATTCTTATATCCACACAAGGGTTTGGAAAAAAGAAAACAATGAATGTATTTTCCGAAAATGAAGTTCCAATATTTGGCTGACAAAAATAAACAAACATTTCATTGCATGCCCACCTATATAATATATTAAATTCCTACTTTTTTCAAAATCTATTTTTATTTTTCCATTTGATTTTTTCTTATATCCACACAAGGGTTTGGAAAAAAGAAAACAATGAATGTATTTTCCGAAAATGAAGTTCCAATATTTGGCTGACAAAAATAAACAAACATTTCATTGCATGCCCACCTATATAATATATTAAATTTCTACTTTTTTCAAAATCTATTTTTATTTTTCCATTAGATTTTTTTGCTCATTCAACATATAAATATCTTTTTCAGTTTATATTATTTTTTAAAGTTAAAATTTATATTTGGATAAAGCTTTAAAATTAAAGTTGAAATCTAATAAAATATTTTAAATATATCTATATAATATATTAAAATTCTACTCTTTCCAAAATCTATTTTCATTTTCCCTCTCAGTCTTTTCCACTCATTCAACATATATATATATATATATATATCTTTTTAATTTATATCATTTTTTAAAGTTAAAATCTATATTTGAATAAATTTTCAAAATTGAAGTTAAAATTTAATAAAATATTTTAAATCTTTCTATATATCTACATAATCTATTAAAATTCCACTTCTTCCAAAATCCTCTTTAATTTTTCATTCTCAGTTTTTTTTCCGCTCATTCAACATTTATATATATATATATATATATATATCTCTTTTTAATTTATATCTTTCTAAAGTTAAATTGTGTATCTATATCTATATAATATATTTAAACTCTACTTCCTCCAAAATCTATTTTAATTTTCCCTCAGTTTTTTTCCGATCATTCAATATATATATCGTTTTTAATTTATATATATTTTTAAGTTAAAATATGTATTTGAGTACATTTTCAAAATTAAAGTTAAATATAATAAAATATTTTAAATATAGATAAATAACTATACACTTTCAAATATAACATATATATATATATATATATCTTTTTTAAGTTAAATTTATATTTGGATCAATCTCTGTTATTAAAGTTAAAATTTAATCTAATAAAAATAATATATCTATCTATCTGTATCTATATAATCTAATAAAACTGTAAGAAACATGTTACAAAGTTGTTAGGATGACTTCAGACAATGATCTAATATTCCAATTTGTAAATTCAGGTTCTTCTACAGCTATAAATTTCATTTTTTAATATTTACTTTTGTACTCTATAACCTTAACTATGTTGTTTATTTGAGTAACTGTGTAATTATTATTATTATTGCAGTTTACAGAATTTGCTTCTCAATGTCCAGATTTATTTTAGTCTTTTAAAGTCATTGATGACTCTAATAAAGTATCACTATTTTATAGCCACTTTTCTATGTTTTTTAGATTTATGATGACTCTCTATACAATATCTCTGTCAATTCTTCTAATAGAATTCTGCTTTTTTACATTGTGATACTGAAAATGAATACGAGTTTTGGGTGCCTTAACACCTGCAAAGAGAGTAAGTGAGGATGAAATATGTCTTGTTGATGGTGATAAGACTGCAACAGAAAGATTGGAAGCTCAAATGTTATCAACAAAACTGAAAAAAATTATCAAAATTGAGGAGGACTGAATGATTGTCTTTTTTATTTTGTTTTTTATTTTTTTTCCTTTTTGTAAATTTTTAACACTTGTGATGTTATGGTCAAATTCATTTTGGTATTCGGTGGAAGCACTACTTTCAAAGTCTTTTGGTCTTTGTTCATCATTGAATGATTGAATGATTGAAAGCTTTTCGGTCTTTTCATATTTTTTTAATATAGAATTTTATGCTTTAGTGCATTTTAGGTTGATTGTTTATGAACAATATATTAAGTGAAATGCTGAGACAATGTAAATTTATCAAAATTGAAAAGGAGTGAAGGATTGTCTTTTTTATTTTATTTTTATAGTTTTTTTTTGCCTCTCGGTAAATTTTTAGGACTTGTGATGTTATGGTTAAATTCATTTTGGTGTTTGGAGGAAGCATTGCTTTCGAAGTCTTTTGGTCTTAGTTCTTTATTGAAGGATTGAAAGCTTTTTCGGTCTTTTCATATGTTTTTAATATAGAATTTTATGTTTTAAGTGCATTTTAGGTTTGATGGTATATGGACAATGTGTTAAGAGAAATGTTGAGACAATATATTTTTTAAGTTATCAGTTTATTGATTGCAATATTAGTATTTTATATAATTATGAAATTGCTTTATATATTTATTATCTTATTATAGTAAATTTATGATCAAAAAATTTCCGTCTAATTTTTTTTTATTCATATGAGTTTTAGTTTTTCTATATTGCTTATCGTTTATAAAATTTATTTTTATACTAATTGATCTTTCATTATCTTGTGCTATCTCATGCATGTCATTGCTAACTTTAATGAACAACTCAGCTAAATTATTATATATATAATTTTCAAATGATATGTTAGAAGAATGATAACACACCCACAATTTTGCACAAACATTAACATCCACCAAAGAGTATAGTCACATATATACATATGTATAGTATCATGCAAGAAAAAAAAGTATATATTATATTGAAAGATATATACAATAAATCTCAATAATTTTGATGATAAAAATACTTATCAGTTAAGTAAGTTTAGAAAAGATAAAAAGAGGAGTATAATTTAGTAATCAAAATGTACATTTTTTTATTTATAATTTTTGATCAATAATATGTGAATTCATTTATTGTTTTATTATGCTGTGAGATTAAAATGGGAGCACATTAATTAAATATATAAAAAAGACTTCTTAATTTTTTTTTAAAAATTTTAAATTAATTATTACACTTTTAATAATTTAAAAATATTTTTAACAATTAAATTTTCCGTGCATCACACTTGTAATAAAACATTGGAAGTCCTGTTAAAAAAGGAAATCCCTCTTCATATAATAATTATTTCTAAACAATTAATCCCAACCCAATCACATGGGATGGGGGCTAAGAAAAACCACACCAAAGGCTGCGAAACAGAAAAAACCATCCGACAACTACAAACTGGGTCAATTTGATTTCCGTTAATTCCAATATGTTTTTGTGTTCCTATTTTTGGATTTCCAATGCAACCCTTTATTTACCTAGTTACCTTTTTCTCTTCTAGATATTTATTAACAATTAACCAAAGCTAATCAGTAGCTTAATCTTACAGCAATCAATTATCACATGTATACCTAAAGTATATGAATAGCATAAACTATATGACAAATGTTCTCTTTTTTTTCCCCCCCCTTCATAAGAATTTACTCTGTTAAAAGGTTCTAGAAGATTTTATACATGAAGAGGAATTATTCCAAGTGCTTAATGCAAAAAGGAAAAAGAAGAAGAAGAAGAAGGAGGAGGAGGATTTGTCCCAAGAAAACAAAGGAAAACGATAGAAAATTGGGAAGATGAAAATGTAGAACATAATCAAAGAGCAATTGGGCAAGATTCACGTTCCCATTAGTTTGCTTACTGTTTCACTTTTCATGACTAATCAAACGTCTAAGTGACTCAACCATGACAAACCCAACTCATTTTCTTTTAGGTATTATTATTATTTTTTATCAAACTTTCTTTTCTTTATCTACTAAAATTTCCCTCCATAAAACATTCCCTTTTAAAAAAAGAAAAAAGAAAAGAAATGTTAATTCCAAAGGGACCCCCACGTTGCACGAAGGGGAGATTTTTTTTAAAAAAAGTTGCAGAAAGAAACAAAAATAAGTTTTCATCACTATTTAAAATATAATTAGAATAGGAAAAAAGAAAAGAAGGAATATAATAATTGGGAAATGTACTCAATGCGGATTAGTAAAAGAAGATAATGATAGTGGCAATAGAAAATCATATAGAGAGAGAGAATACGTGTTGGGGAGGATAGAGGGACCCACCGGAGAGCCCCCCATAAAGTCCGGCTTTGCACGCGCAGTCAGGGAATTGGGCCCCACGCACAGCCCCACGCACGTCCATGCAAAAGCGTGGAATTTTATGGCCCAAACCGCTTTGTCGGGAATTTCGAGGGCGTACGATGTTATCGTGCGCTGTCTCTCTCTTACTCTCTCTATCATGCGCATCAGGGTGTTCGCTGCGCTGCGTTTTGATGATCATCATTGCTTACTCCAGGCTCGGCTCGGACATCAACGATCCAATTTTCTCCAGGCTTTGGTTCCCTAACGGTGTACCCTGCACGCACCCCCACGCTATCAAACAATTACAATTTCTCTTTTATTATTATTATTTTTCCCTATATATTTTTTTTGGGGGGGCTGAAAATTTTACTTTAGAATTCTGATTACTCGTTAGGGGCTTTGTAGGTGGTAATTTATTTATTTATTTATTTTTTTTTTTTAAGGGATCATCTCGGGATAAGTAAATGTACGTGGAAAGGTGGTTGGTATAATTAATAATAAGTAGATTATAATTGGAGTAAATCATGGTTATATTTGTTGAATTATTATTAATAATATCAGCAAAGTTTATATTAATAAAAGATGTATTATTATATTTTTTTATTTTTTAATATTTTTTATACGTAAGTTTATTTGAATTTTACATTTGCATTTTTAATTTAGTCTTTTTTAGATTTTTGTAAGAGCTGTTAAATTTTAAATTTATAATTATAAATTTTTTAGTTCTGATACTATATTAAATTATCATTGATCTTAAAATTTAAATTAATTTAATATGGATCATCATAATTTTTTTTTTATTTGATCTCTAATAATATTATATAGTCGATCTCAGTATATTAATCAATTAAGCTAGAATTTATCAATTAAGCTAGCTAGGGTGGGTCGAAGATATAGGTATAATAATACACACATTTATATACACGAAAAAATAAAAACATTAGTGGGGAGGTTATTATGACCAAGAGAATTACTTGTAGTGGCTTTGTTATATGAGTGTGTGTATATGGAGCTCTCCCTTTTGATTCTGAAAAAAAAAAAAAAAAAAAAATAAAAAACTCAAGAGATACTCATACGCTTGCCCTACCCACCAAATATTTGATTAGGTGGAAAAATCCTTTATGGAGTATCAATTTAAGATATATATATATATATATATATTTATTTTTTTGATAACTTAATATATATAGTCTATATGCATGTTTCTGTAATGACTTTAAGAAATTAAATAGATTAGTCTGTATGGTTATGAAAAATAAATTAATAAATGTCCCTCTTGTTTAGAATGATACGGACGACCTATAAAACTAGCAAACTCAGAAACTATTTAAGGTACTTGTTATTGAATATTACTAGCTCCTTCTCTCTTTTTCGTTTGTGCAGTAACGATGATTGACAGTCTTTGTTTACTTTTAAGCAATAATGATGAGAAAATAGAATTTGATTGATCTAGATATGCATGTTTTGAAAGCGTCCACAGAATATATATATATATATATATATATATATATAGTGTAAAATGTAGTAGAAAATAGCAGCAATATTGAAAATGTAAATTAAAAACCACCATCTCCATCTATTATGAGTGAGGGGAAAGGAAAGCAAAAAAGCTTTGATTGCCTTCTAAGGCCATATTTGACATGCATGCAAAAGTTAAGGATATGCATCATTTCATGCTCATAACATTCTTTATGTTTTATCTGTTTCCTTGCATAAATGTATTTTAATATCCAATTGTGAATACGATTTAAGTTTTACTTTTGTCTTTAAAGTGAAATATATCTTTACATATATTTTCAGTTGGACTCCTGTCAAAACAGTGTAGCTTAAGAAGAATACAAATTGGTTCTGAGTGGTGGGTTTGTCGTGGGAAAAAAAAAATATATATATATATATATATATATATCAATCTATAGTGTGCAATGTTGTCTACCATTTTACCATTTTGATGAGCGATTATCTACTACAATCGTTAGATACTTTAAATTTTGCACATGACGGCTACAGCAGAATATCCATACCACCATTTGGTGGGCAACAATCTCCCCTATAACAAAATCGTATTATATATATATATATATATGCTCGCATGTTATCTATATTGAGAAAAGAAGAGTTAATTATTCTTATTCTTATTTCATGAGTAGTGTTTTTATAAATTATTTTGCTAATAATTTTTCTTTCAATATTTTAGTATTAAATATATTTTTCAAAAGACAGCTACGCTTCATAAATTCATAATTGATATATATAATATATATATATATATATAATATTCAAGAATTTTGGAAAACTTAGAACATTACTAGCTAGCTTGTATTGAAAACAGCTAGCTGGAAAGAATAAATTAAGACTTGACTACTTGACTTTCTTTCTTTTTTTCTTTTTCTTTATATGTAGAATTCTTTTATGTACACTCCATATAAAGAAAACTCAAGAAAAATAATAAAGGGTTATATATATAATTTTATTTTATTTGGTAACATATTATATAATTTTATATTGTTCGATGTTGAGTTTTTTATGTCACTAAAAAAATTGACGTATGTCAGACAGTATAAATGGTCCGATGTTATCCAATAAAATTACACTGTGATATGTAACTGTAAAAATATCTTGATTATAAAAAAATAAATTGATGATCAGTGAACTTTTATTTTTTTTATATACTCTTTCATATGTATGTCTGATTTTTTCTATAGCTGTTAAATTTTTTACTTTTGATAAAAAAAACTAATATCTAGTTGAATTATCAACTATTTTAAAATCATATTATTATATTTTTTAAATTTAACAGTAGCTAGCTAATTGAATCTTTTTTTATTTTTTATTTTTTTTTTGTGCTAAGAACATCGAAACTTTACTATATAGCTGTTTTGGAGAGAGGGCCGGGTAGGAAAATTAAAATAAAAAGAAAATGCAAAAGGTGATCACCAAGTCAAATAGAGTGTAATTGCAAGTACCCTTATGGTAGTAAAACTAATAATTACATACGGATGTAAATAATGATAAAGAAGAAGAAAGTGGCAGGTCTTGTAAAACAAATAAAGCTAATTTTTCTGAGTCTGAGAAAACCAGCCGAGCCGGCCAAGAAAAAAAAGAAGGACTAAAGAAAACAAAAGAGTTGGGAAATGATGAGGTTTAATTTCTTGGTGACGATGGTGAGTGGGAAGCAGTGAAGAAGAAAAAAGGAATAGAAAAGAAAAGAAAGGAATATTTAGGGTTCGGTGACATGCAAAGGGCGCAGCAGTGCGTTGTTTCTGTTACTTGATTTTAATCATTCTTTTCTCTTCTGGATTCCTAATTTCCTATGCATGTGTGTGTGCTTTGATTTAATCAACCATGCGTGCCTATTTTCTGCTCTCTTTTTCTCTCTCTTTTATTCTTATAATATTTATAATACATATATATATATATATATATATATATATATCTGAATCAACAAAGATCCATCTTTGTTTATTAGGCTGCTCAGCCTGCCCCACGCCACCCACGAATATTTTTTCCATACAAAATTTCATTCCAAATTCATTTATATAGTGTTAATTATAAATTGCATAAAATTTTGTTCGTTTGGGATTAATTTGTAATTTTGCTGACAATGCTGGTTGTTACAGGGTTATAAAGTATATTTTTATTGAGAGCTGCATTAAACACAAAAAGCTCTAAAAAAATTAAGGCAAAGAAGATCCTAAATAATCATACAAGAACAGAAAAAAAATCTGGTAAAACGTTAGGGTTTTCAATTGCTTAATTCATATAAAACTAGTGCCTATGTGTTTTTAATTAATTAATGCTAGATTCATCAAAAAATTTCACCAAATTTGTTTATTAAAATGATATGATATGAGTATATTAAATTTTATTTTTCATCAACCTAGAGTTTCGTTAACCACTAATATCATGCTATATCATTTCAGTAAACAAATTTGGTTAATCTAGCATTCTCCTATTTAGTTTCGATAATTATACCCAAAAGAGTTAGTTAATTTCCTTCTTAGTATCCTTTGGGTTTTCCTGATTTGTTGAGTATTTCCCAAGTGATCCTCCATTATGCAATAAATTTAAGGGTTAATTGCACTTTAGAGCATTAGTAAATGTAGATTTTTTTTTAGGTAGCATAGAAATTGATATTGTTTAACTATATTTGGCATAAATATAATTAATTCTAAAATTATTTTTCAATGCTAAAATGCATAAAAGTTATTTATGGCTATTAATTAATTATATATTTATTGATATTTTTGAAAAAAATAAAGAACGTTTTAATTTTATTTTTTTTACTTTTTAGAAAACTTTATAATGACTAATAGAGTCTTTAGAAAAAAATATTATCTTTGACATCATCTAAATTACATCAACTTGACATTCATTATAGACATTATCGTAGTAAATTCTATAAAATATTGTTCATATTATTTATATAACATGTTTATTTTCACAATCTATATTCCCATTCAAGATGCTCTTAGTACTCTATGCTTGAGCGATATTGCATACTACAGTTTTAAAACGTTCTACATCATATGTTTCATTTACAATTTATTTCACATTAGTCTAATTCTCAAATTGACTAACAAAAAAATTTAAAAACTGAAGTTTTCTCAATTTGCAACAAGAATATAAAAAAAGTTTGAGAAAACTAGTCAATATGAAAATTGAATTAATCTGAAACAAATAGTAAATTGAAGATACAATGTGAAACATTTTAAATTTGAAACAAATTCATATACACAGTTTGATATTTTGAACTTTAAATTGAGTCTATGTAAATTGAAAATTCAATGCAAAACTATACACGGTTTGACATTTTGGACTTTAAACTTTTTTTCCTTAACATTATGCACTATGAAACTTCACTTTTTATTGCACGTTACACCTTCATTCTTTTTTCCTTTCAACTTTTTAGGGCTCTATAAATATAAATATATATTGTATTGCTATTAATCCAGTATCTTAAATTAACACCGAAAGTATTTGTATTTTTTATTCTCCTCTCTTTTATTTTTCTTTTCTAAAACATTTTCATTGGATCAATAGAAAGTTAATTTTTCTTAAATAGAGTTTTAGTATGTCATTAAATTCATAATTGCCACTAAATAAATTTAAATCCTAAGATTCAAGTGCTAATGAAGAAAAAAATAATATTAAAACCATTAAGTGGATATGATTTGAAACTCAGTCTTTGTGTAGATACATATGTGTACATAATTAAATGTTGTGTAGACGTGAGAGAGTGAGTTAGCGTTGAGACGGGACATGCAATGCAAAGTGGTGATCCAAAAAGGAGGAATTTATAGAAAGTTGGCCCCCTTTTCACTTTGGAATGATCACCCCTCAGCCCACTATATATCAAATATGTGTGACAATCACAAAGCTAAGCCAAGCCGAAGCCATATATAACTCATCCAACAAAAAACAAAACGTATCTTCATCTACTATTCTTCCTTTCCTTGCCACATTTGTTTTCTTTTATTATCCCACCGCCAAAATTCAAATTATATATCTAGCTTTCTCTCCAAGACCAGTCCCTTTCACAAGATTGCAAAACCAAACCCAGGACCCATCCGTCTTATCGTGTTCTTTTGGTCTATAGTACTCTATCTTTGCCGCACTAGTTATATATGAATGTCTAATTAATTTTTTATTAATCAAAATTTATTAAAAATAAAATATAAAAAATATAATGATTTATTTATTATCATGTTAAACTTTTAGAATCCCTAGCAATTCAATATGTTACGAGAGCAAAAAAACATGAGCTTAAAAAAATCTGGACTGAAAAATACACATGTAAAAATCCAAATAAGCTTACATGTGAGGAAGAGTATTTGATATACTTTCTATTAGCTTAAACTTTTAAGATCAATAGTAATTCAATAAAATTATTTTGAATTTGGTTACCCTTTTTATTATTTGAATTATATATAACAAAAGAAATTAATCCTATAAATTTATTTATTTTTCATGGTCAGCGAGATAATTACAGGATCCAACCAGTTAATTTTTGTGTGGCCCAAAAAGTCCCTGAATGATAACATATAGGTGACTAAATTCCAACATGGATTTTTTTTTCTCTGTGTAATTATTTTTGGAAATAATTCAGGCTAAATTAATCTCTGTCAAATATCCTTATTTTCTACTTGAAAATGAAATTGTGGGAAGCTCCACTTCAATGGGCTTTCTTCTAATATTAGTGATTTTTTTTTTTAATTTCCTAAAAATTAATGTTTCAAACCTCGTTTGGAATAGTGGGAATAGTTTTTGAATAATATATAAAAATGAGACCAAGGCAAATTCACATGAAATCAATGTAAGGGTTTTGTTTTTTTTTTTTATCAATTTATTGTTTGCCGATTTTGGAAGCTAAGTTGCCAGAAAGGGACAAATCTCTTTATTGCTACCAAGATGGTGTGTCAATGTATTGCTTATTTTCTTAAGCTTGTCAAATTGCTCATTATATGGAGAGAGCCAAAGAGGTTATAACTTGCATTAGAGGACACAAGCCGTCCATTTCTCTCCCTTTTCAAGCTACACCCATTTATTTATGATATTATATTTATATCTAGATATAATGCACTAAATTTTAATTTTCAATTTCACGAGGAAAAAAAGTTTATATCAAAATGTTTTAATTAATAACTACAACTTTGAAGTATCTTAGTATTTATTAGTAGCTCTATTGTTGGGTGAGAAGATGGCTTACAAAAGATAACACACACTTGCATTTTTAAATTGCTTCTTTAGTTGAAGGTCACAAAGTTCAGTGTAGTCCTTTACTTTAGTGGTGGGCTAATTTTAAATAATGCATTATCCTAGTATCCATATAAACTTTGTCCACTTGTTTAGCTTATGTTTGAAATAATTTTTGTTTTTTATTATGTTTATTTATTTTTATTTTTTGAAAAGCTTTCTAAAAATATCATTTTTACCTGTAGAAAAAGACTTTTGAAAATTAAAAATACTTCTAAAAAATTATTTAAATATTTTTCGAAACATCTTTTAAACTTTAAAAAATGTTTATAATTCTTCAATAACTCTACCAAATAAGTTCATAGTCTCATTTTTATTTTTATTTTGTGTTAATTTATTGAATTAATGAGTTGGATAATAAATGAATGCTAATATACATTAAAAATAGAAAAGCACTAAAAGGAAGTGCTTGATTGATCAATCTAAAAATCCATGATTAATGCGGCATTTTGCAGTGAAAATAGCTTGGCCTTTTCACAAACTAATCATGCATTCTGCATTAAATTAGTGATTATTATTGGAGACTTGGAGTGAGTGCAAAGCTGTGAAACTCAATAAAGTTGTAAACTGTAAAACTAATGATCAATGCTATATATGCCTATCTATTATGGTCTAAATGAAAATAATTGATATATAGGATGTTCCAAAAAGAGAGAAAAAAAAAAGGATAGAAAGAAAGAAAGAAAAAAAAAATGATTTAGAATTATGAATTGAGATAACAATAATGACTAAGAAATACGATCGGCCTTCTTCTCCTTCGTTTGATGATGTTTTCATCTCCTACTTTGGAGGAAGATTAACCAATTGGATACACGAAATTAAAACCCAGAGATCATAGCATGAATAATTACATATGATTTGTTTTAATTAATAATAAATTCATTACTTTTTATTCCTTAAATAAATATTCAATTCCCTCGAAGAGTAATTATTATTTACTGAGTGACAAAAACAAAATTATTAACCATCGTATCAATTAATCACCGTATCAGATTATTAGTTAAGAGACACGTACTCTCTTGCATATATGAGTATAAATGATAAACAATTATAAAATAAAAAAGAGAGTATAAATGTTGAAATACATAATTGAAATTTATGAGAAGCTTTTTTATACAAAGAAAAGCTTATTTGTGTCCATATTTTTATTTCCCATAAACTTTAATTTAATTTTTATTTAAAAAATCAAAGCACAGAAAGCTGGAACTCTGCACTTGATTGTTCTTCTGCAAAGTGCAAAGCAGCAGGTTGGTGTGGGGGTTTGTGGACTAGACTTGAGGGTGTGGATTGGAAATTGCAATTAAATTTTTATTTCTTTTTTTATAAAATTGGAAATGATAATTGGAAGAATATACATTTATAATAAACATATACATATAATACCTTAGGCACATGCCAATTAATTCAAAGCCCAAGACATATCAGTTTTCTTCTTAATTAATTTATTATTATTTTTTTGTTTGGGGTAAAGTTTTCATATAAAACCTGACAAAACACCCTGACATACGCCATGCACTCTATGTCTGTCTCTCTTGGTTTCACCAAATTGAATTATATCCTCACAATCACATGCATGGACTGACATTGCCACTCATTATTCCACATGCTCATGCAAACGCTCTGCCCTCTACATTCCTACTACTTATTCCCAATTTTTTTTTCCCCAAAAAGATAAATATAAAAATTTACTATTAAATTTTAATTTCCCAATCAAATTGAAATTGAATATTAAAAAGAAAAAGAAAAATAATCAAATACATTGATGCACATGGAAGATAGAGTAGAGAATAGAGTGGTGATGAATTGATGATGGGATTGATGATGGAATGATGACGAGATTAAAGCCAAAATAGAAGAAATCAAAAACCAAAAATCAAAAACCAAAAACCACTTTTATTTGATTTTGAAATAAAAATAGATTTAAGAAAAATAGAAATATATTTGAGTGGGAAAGAGTAGGAGGAGTGAAGGCCACTTTGTGGAATGGGAACATAGAAAAGCCATAATAATTTGGTCTCCTTTTTTACTCATATCCCATTCCCATGGACTCTATTGCATGAAATCAAATATCCTTTCCCTCTTTTCCTTCTCAAACTCATCGCACATAGCATCCCATGCATGATTATAATTACGTATGCTACCCCTACATCTTTTGTCTATAGTTCCTTTGGATTTTTATGCTTTATGTATTTGTTTATTTATTCTTAAAATCTTTGAAAGTTTCATGCACCAAAACAAGTTATCATAATTAAGTGAAAACTCCAAGAACTAAAAGTAGAAGGAAATGATATACATATAATTGATAATTTGTGTTTTATTACAATTAAATTGAATTAATATAAGAGAAATGAGTATTTTAGCTTTACGAGCGCATACATGATTTATGTATTTAATTTGCAGTGCGGAGAAATAACAGCGGGAAATTTATTTTTAAATTAAGATTCAAAATATCGTGGCCATCAAAATCAACAGCGCATCTGTATTTTAGTATAGTTATTTATGCTTCTACATGTATGGGGAAAAAAGTGACGGCGACGTTAGTTAATATTCCTTTTGTACTTTCACTTTTTCAAACTTGAATGCAATAATATTCATTTCAACCCATATACATATATATATATATATATAAATACATTATCCCTATAATCTATTTTTTGCAAAAAATTAATAAATTTTGAAATAAGATAGTATTAATCAAATTATAAAAGAGATGTTTGGTTTTGGGAAAAAAGTGCGAGTGTACGTTGTTGAATTGAATAGAAACAATTTACAGAAGAAAAACCTCCATCACTTTGTATCTAAAATTAATATTTTAATTTTAATTTGTTCTCAAATAACTGTTTAGTACGTTTGTAAAAATCAAAATCAAAAGTATAAAAAAATTAATCCCACCATCAATGAAAATGTAAAACATAAAATAAAAGAAAAAAAGAACCTTGAGGGTGAAAAATGGGTAGAAAGATATCAACATCAAAGGGGTTTTGCTTTGATGCTTTTATTCCAAGCTTAAGTCATTCCCATGCCCATGCACTGTCATCAAAGCCACGCCACTACACCTCTTCCATCCCTTCCTAATTCCTTCACTCTTCCCTTCATTTTCTCTATGTGGCAACAACTTTTTCTTCCATTTCGTTTCTTTTTTTTTTTTATAACTTTTGGAAAATCAAAGAGGAAAATCATATGAATTTTGAGGAGGAAATTAATTTCCTTGAATTAATTGAATGAAATTACAATATTGGCAAAATAATAAGCATATACATGTTGATGATGGAACATTTTGTTTCATTTATTTATTTAGCTTAGAAGTAGGTAAACATAATCATATTGGATTTTGATGTGGATGTGTGTGGTTAAGACTTAAAAATAGATAGAATAGTGTGATCACTTAGTAGTAGCGCCCAATCCACAAAAAAAGAAATATGAGGGGACGGCTCAAAATTGTAAATTATGTAATAAATCCCCATTTCTCTTTTTTGGTAAACAATAAATCCCCATTTCTTTTTACTCTTTAGCATGGCATGGAATGTAGTAAGCAGAATTAATTGTGTTCCTCAGTTTTTCAGCTTTAGAGAGAATTCGGATTGACCCTTTGAAAAGTGCTTTCGTTTTTTGTCGAGAGAGAGAGAGAGAGAGAGAGGGACCATGTTTCATGGGCTGGAAAGAGAAAAATGGGTCAGCTTTTCAGGAAGGGAGGCAGCCAAGAACAGCCACCATTTGTCTAATTATTTTATTTTATTTTATTTATATCCTAGTTAGTTTCCCAAGTTTTAACTATAAAACCTTTTCAGAAAAAAAAAAAAAAAAATTGCCATCCCAAAACAAAGAATTTAAAACCAAAATGAATGAGAGAGAGAGGTTTGAGATTTGACAAATGAGGAAGAGCCGTACAGTGAGTGTGCAGGGAGGGTGGGAGGCACATGGTGGGTTTTATTTGCAAAAAACCGAATGTTAATATATATAGCTAGAAAGAGAAAGAGAAAGAGAAAGAGATTAATAAAAGCCCACGTCGCTGTGTTTCGATTCTTGGGTTGTGGGGAAACACCATCATGCATGCCAAACTCCCTTACTTATTTCTTTATAATTACCTCTTAATTTACATCTTACTCCTTTATTATCATATGCTTTTCTTGACAGATAATCTCCCTCATTATGCCCTTCCACTTCCCCCTTAATTAATAATCTCTATTCATTTTATTTAATTTTTAATCAATTAATACAATACCATTTAACTAGCTATGTATATGATATTCAAAATCAAACTTTAGTAATGTTTTATTATTGATTCCTTGCATTTTGAAATTATCAAATATATTTGACAATAACGCAGAACATGATTATTAATAATAAAGAGGCACTTTTAAGCTTGTATTTTGTTTTCTAGGGATCGTTTTTGAATCCATCCGCTACCACTAAAAATAAAAGGCCAGGCTAAAAAGGACCTTTTAGAGATATCCCAAAAAGAGAGAGCCTTTATTAGTCATTTGGCTTTGGGAACATATGCAGCTATAAAGTTGTTAGCTGGACGAGCCACCTCCGCCTCCGATATTTTCCCATTAGAAAACAGTCACAGGCATAGCATATATAATTTCGTCTTTAAACCAAAATAAATAAATAAATAAATATAATATCGTCTTAATAAAGTCAAAATTATATTTACTGTTAGAACCTCAACCTCCTGAAAGTAAAATATATATGTATATATATATAAAGTATAACTGACTGACCACCATCTCTGTTCGTTTTCGATATATTCACAAGCTTCCAAACAAAGAGAATTAATGGAAGGTGAGATTTGCAAGGTTTATTCTATGCGATGATATGTGCAGGATGAACAATCATTATTATTATCTGCAGCAGCAAAGGCCGTTAATGGGTGTCTCTGATTCAAAACATTCCTATGGCCCTCTCTGCAACCACTAAACCCTCATATTATTATTATTATAAAACCCCCCTCTTCATATTCAACACCGACTTTCTTTCTTCACCTCTACTATTCCATATATGGCTTTGGTTTTCTTTTTCGAGATCAATTCCTTCAGCAGGCGGTTCGGGTTTCCGGGTTGTCGGACATGACCATGGTTCCTGCTGAAAACCTATCCAAACAGCAACATCTTCATCAGGAAGAGTGTTTTGGTTTGCTTATGAGCCGAATAGAATTACAAGGGCATGAGTTCTACTGTACAAGTTCTAATTGTTTATTAGGATCCGACAATCTCGGAGCGATGGCTGAGGATGAATCCAGGTCTAACAGTCTGAGCGAAGCGGGATCGAGTTCGAAAGCCGAGTGCGAGAGATCAGACGTGGAAGGGTCGTGGCTCCAATTGGGTATCGGAAACTCGAAGAATATTAATCCTCCAATCGCCACCGCCGACGAACAAAGAAGATTGGTGGAGCTGGATCTGTTACCTGCAGCCACACAATTAGCAATAAGGTCTTCCTCAGCAGCTCCAATGTTTCATGTCCCTGCTGATCAAATTCCAATATTAACCCCCATACCTCATCCTCATCCTCTTCCTCCTCCAGCCAGACCTTTTCCTAATTTCACACCCTCGTCTTTGTATTTTCCTTCTGCTTCTCCACCTCACCATCATAGACATCATCAAGAGGTTAACTGGGCTTTTAACATAGGCACGGCTTCTACATCTTCTTCTTCGTCTTCTTTGATGCCTCAGATTGGAGGATCTTCTTATTTCGCTAGGCAGTTTCATCAGCTTCAATCCCCAATGGATGTCTCAGCTGTCGGACCTCCTAGCTTAGATTTCAGAGTTGTTAATCCTCCTCGGAGACCTCACTCCGGCATTTGGTTTATGCTTCAGGCTTCTCAAAACCAGTAAGTGCAACGATTAATTAAGTACTAATATTATTGATTATTATATTCTACTTTCTGTCTTCCTCTTTCTTACTTCGTATACATGCTTGTGTTTGTATTAATAATGCAGACTTAAACAGCCATTCTTGCCTCAAATTCCCAAGAACTACCTCAGAATCAAGTAAATCTTCCTCCTGCAACACTGCGTTTCGTTTGAGGCGCTAAAGTTAAATATTTTCTAGAAACTTTCCTTTTCCTCATTTCGGGATTATTCCAAAAACTGTATACAGGGATGGAGGAATGACAGTTCGATTGCTAATCAAGTATCTGGTCAATAAGCTGAGACTGGATAGCGAATCAGAGGTATGTGTATTAATTATGCATATATACTACTTCCAATTTAATTTTGTTTATATATGGTTTTGTATTAAGAAAATTAATATGATTGCTAGCTGCTTATTGTTCCTATATATAACTTCTTTTTTCCTTTTTCGGTTTCTTTTAGTTAAGATTATAACGAGCCTAAAAAGAGAGAGAACCATATATATCTATGTAGATATATATTAATTGTAGTGTTATCATCAAGTTATAGAATTTCAATTACATGAATATGGACATTTGGTTGGTGTTAGAGACATGACAGAAACATCACAACCAAAAATGGGCTTCCACTAGTTATCATTATTATAATTTGTTAATTTATTATGACAATATCATATATAGTTTTTTTTTTTTTTTTTTAGGTGCTAAGTAAATTTCTAGGTAATCATCTTCTCTTTTTGTGTTATTGGCCTTATTTTTTGTTCGCAAACCCAGGAACTACTCATGTCGTGTTCTAAGATAGTCACTAACTTCGTGTTTAGTTTGTTATACATGGACAATAATTAATTTTTTTTCGTAATGAGATTTTAGGTGTGAAGTTCAAGCTGAAATAATGAAACTAAACTAGGGAAAAACTACCTACCACCACTATTTTTACCCAAACTGAATCTCCAAAATAATGGACCCAAAAATTAAATGAAAGTAACATGTTAACAAAGATACATGGATACATAGAAAAAATATAGTATAAGAGTTATATTTATATAATTACATAAGTATTAAATTGAGTAAACTAAATTGAGTAGAAAATATGTGAAAGAAATATTTCGAGTAGTACATAGAAGTTATTTGTTACGGTAGTTTCAAATCAAAACTGAAACTAAGCAGCATCAACACCTTCCATATATATATATATATATATATATCGCTACCTTATTGAGTAATTAATCTATACATTACTATTCAATTAATGAACGCATTAAACTTAACAGTGGACTTTTAGGAAGCATAAACGCTATTCATGATGTTGTATAAGCAGAAAACCTTTCAAAAAGAAAAAAATATAGAAAAAAGAAGTGAAATAAAGAAATAAACATTTATTACACCTACAAGTATATATTCATAAGCTTAGCAAGTGATAAAACCACTAAAAATATACTTTTAAATCCGGGGTTCGACTAGGTTAGGTGAAATCCCCTATCTCCTCGAGTTTAGTTCTCGATGCGGGACTCATTGATGGAACAATGGGAGAAGAAAAGTATGGAAAATGTGATTCTAGGACCCAATCCAGCACTTAAAATAGAATGTTTTGGTAATATAATAACCTATCAAACATGGGAGTCAATCTATCGTTATTGTTATAGCTTGCTATATATTTCTTTTCTTGTGGGTGAGCGAATTCCATTGATGAAGTTAGTTTTAGGAAAAATCGAAAAAAGTAAGTAGAGAGTTTTACATTTAGAATAATGTTTCCTGAAAATCTAAGAAAAGGTACTTCGACCATAGCTTTTGCTATTAATTTGAAAATTTTCTTTGCCAAAACCTCTATATTTTCATTTTTATTTTCTTTGGGTTTTCTTATGTATATAATGTAATTTGGAGTCCAGACAGAAGCTTGATAGTCACACTACTAAGATATGTGCCAAGCTATAATATGTATGCATAATGTTATACGAGCCCAAAGCATACAAATATATGATTGATTTTGAAAGTTGCTCATCATAGATTTGAAAGTAGGTATAAATACGTGAATGGGATAATAATTTGTGCACGAGATGCACTAGGCAAAGTTTTTCCACATATAGATGCATATTTATTGCATTTCATTGCTGTGTACCATTGCTTCTAACACACACTTCATCATGAATATATCACCATATATCTCCCTAATAATTTCAAAAATTAAAGTTTCTTTACAATGCTTGTACCATGAAAACATAGGTAAACATTATCCACATGAATCCTAAATAAGAAAATTGTCCCTAAAATGTATAGCAAATATTGTTACTTGGTATAAGAAAAGTACAAATTGTGTTTTTTATTTTATACTTGGCATGATCGTAGGAGTGTATTTATTATACTATAGATGTACATGTGCATGAAGTCCATTATATTTACGTTGAAGTTATGCAAAATTTTCAAAAATTTAATTGATGATTCATCCTAAGTAATTAAGTTAAGAACATGTTTCGAGATTTTTTTAATGTAGAATTAAATGTTAAGAAAGTTGCATATTTAAAATGTAATGATCAAATCATGAAGTGTAATAAACATCTCCTATGGTGCATGCTTACCTTAGCTGAAGTTGAATGGCCATAGAGAAATGTTGTAGAGATATATGCATGAAGAAAGTTATAAAATCATGAGAAAACTTTTCATGCTTCAAATGCATAGAGAAGAGTACTAGCTTAGCAAACAAAGTAAACATTAATTCTGTTGAATACAAGTCAGCTTTATTATTAATTTTAAATTATGATTGCCTTGGATCATCAGGCATCTTAATTTAATATAATTAGGTGGATATTTTCTCTATTTCCCCATCAAGTAAAAGGGAACTAAAGAGCTGTCTGTGATTAAAGTACTACTTTTGGAAGCTTTTATAGGCAGTAAGCTAGAAAGAGAAACCTTAATAAATATTTAGCGAAGGACGCAATTTCTGACTCCCTATATCTTGTGATTACTTTGACATGCTAAGTTTATTTTACTCTCTGTCTGAAACAAATTTAATGCACAAATTTTCAATAATTTTTTTCTATAATTTTACAAAAACTCACTGTGTAGTTTTTTCTCCACCGATATGTTAAACAAAACCACAACTCAATACCCGTTTTGTATTTAAAGGAAAATAAAAGAAAAAGAAAAGAGAGAGATATAATGAGTATTAAAGATAAAATATAAAAAAGATGATGTTCCATCTTCTATTAGCATATAAAAAAGATGATGACTCACTTTCTATTAGCTTAAACTTTTAGGATCAGTGATGATTCAACAATAAAAAATAACGAAAACTATAAAGTCAATTATATATAAATATGGTCCAATTGAAATAGATTATGTAAAACAATTAGAGCGATACATTAATATTCCTATGTATAAGAAACACAGACTTAGAGAGAAGGCTTTTTCTAGGTTAAGCAACATAGATAAGAAGAATAATAATATATATATATGTATATATATTTAAGTAGCAATTATTATAGAAAAAATGACAGGAAATTAACAACAACAAACTTTAAGAAAAACATCAAAAGAACGAGACCGACCTTAATTTATTTACAATATAATGTAAAGAATGCATTATCATATATAAGAAAACGCAAACGCAAAACTGGATAGCTATATAAAACAGACCACGTATATTAGTTGAATTTGTCTTTGCCTTGACCTAAATGGTGTTCCAGTTATCACATGTAGACGTTTTCTTATTTACCTGAAGGCTACAACAATGTATAAAAAACATAGAAATATTATATAAGATTTGTTAGGATGTATGACATACTCTTCAAATTTGTTTTATATATAAAAATACACATACATATAATATATTTATACATAAATATAATTATATATATACACATATATTCGAATGAGTTGGTATCTAGGTCAAATATTATAGCACGACTTGAATTCATAGACTCTTATGTTTCCTTGCGGTTCATGCCATGATATAAGGAGATTAATTAATTAGATTAAGATAGTATCCCAAACCTATATTATTAATTGTTAATCATTCACTAACAAACTGATATGTACAACGTCAAAATGTATATATAAATATACAATTCTCTTCAGCTTCCATGCAGCAACATCTTATTAAAAAAAAAAAATCCCTCTCCGAATTTCTTTCTTGCTTTTATTATTATTAATTCTTCACGTAAAATATTTACATCCAATCATAAAAAGTCATCTGCAAAATAAATAAGTGCGTATTACGGATGTGTATGACACTCAATATTCCTGTTGCTTTTTAATACACAAAATTTTCATCTATAATATATATAAGTAATTAGTCAACCCCATATACATACATAAATAGCTTTGAATTAGGTAATTTGTTCGTATCTTAGGATCCACCACCCAGGTGATGAGAATGAGTTAGCTTGCTAGGTTGATTCATAGTCTTTTTATTCCTAATTATAAGTAGAAAATTCCATGCCGTCCGTAATGCCAACCCTTCAACTTTCACACATGGCATGCAACTATGAAACCTCAATCATTAGGTTTTTAAGTGGGTGTGAAATGTGAGGTCCAACTTATACTTAAAATAATACTATGTCTCTAGTTATTAATTTTAAGCGTAAATTTAGGACTCTATCTGTCTTTCTTTTATCTAAACCATCCTATATTTTATTTTCGGCTCTTATTAATTAATATATATAGACATATATTTAGTATATTATTTATTGCGATGATTAGCCACAATTCTTGAGAAGCATAGAGATTTCTTTTTCATGCATGTGTCTAGAGAAAATAATCAATGAGAACAGAAAAAATATATAGGTGGAAGAAAGACAAAATGGTTTTGTTTTCAATACATCGATGCTTTCTCTCTTTATATTTTTATTTTTTTAAAGACGATCTTTTATATTTTAGTAAGCAATTAGTGCATTCATTGACTTTTGAGATGTTGAAAAAACAAAGGGGAAAAAGGAAAAAGAGAATTTGGACATTGGGGTTTAGTTGACACTTTAAAAAGAAGGTTGATAATAACACATGGATGGAAATCATAATGATCGTAGGGTCTCCAAGATCACACGTGGACCCTGTCGTTCTCAACACCATATGCATGCGCTATCTTCTTCTATTCTCTAATTTCTTTATCTCTCTCCCTTCCTTTCGTCATGCTTTCGCTTCTTTCAACTCAGCTTTCCGACAGCTAATTGTAGGCCCTTCTTCTAATTTCTTTCTCTCTCTCTCTCTCTATAGATATATATATATATATATATATATATATGTAAGTTTTGTGCTTAAAAATACCCATCCAAACCTTAAGTGCTGCACTTTGATAGAATTTTAAACACCTCACCATCTCCTCACCAACCAACAGGAAAAAAGAAAACCACTAAAAAAAATTAAAAATAAAAAAAAAATACACCAACTTGATAAACAAATAATAGATAAGTTAAAACCCACATATCCAATTTACGTTGGAGGAAAGCAATGCATGAAGGGTAAATCTACATCATAAAATCATTCCCAGTTGTCAAATATAAAACACCTTAAAAAAGTAAAAGCAGCTTAATCTATACAGATTAAAAAAGTAAAATAAAAATGAATACTTATGTAGTTGATGAATATTTATATAAATATACAAAGGGAAATGCATGCAGTTTAAAATAATATATTGAGAGGATAAACTAGCTAGGTTTTCACCATTGGCTTGTCCATTATTATATAGAGATAGTCAGTATAAAAAAAAATAAACATCCAAGGCGAATCTGAAAGTGGTTATTCATGCTCATGCTCATGGGAGAATATTGACATTTTGATATTAGGGTTTTCAGAAGAAACGTGAAAGAGACGTGCATGAAGATGAAATTTCGAATATATTTATATATATAGATATACTTATATATAGATTATATCGATTAGGTCATTTGAAAACAAAAAAGATAGTGCCTCTTCGTCGCCGTGCTTTTTGGATCCATTACGTAGTATTTAATAATTTATATTTTTTTAATAATAAATAAAAATAATTATAAATATCTTTGTGTATGGGATTTGAGATGTGATATGTCGTAATATAATAATAAAAGTCTAAAGGGTCATGATTTTGGCTTACGGGCAAAGTCTGGGTGGGTCCCGTAATGATGAGAAAACTCGGGCAGTTTTAAGATCGTGGGCATGGACGGGCAGCTTCCAAACTAGGGTCTACTAATTTGGCTGACCGCAGACCGAAATATTTTTTATGCGTCTTTAGGGAATGAGGAATCTTTTGGAGTAAAGGAAAAAAGTGTTTTAAGGGAATGAGGAAATTTATGGGTAAAGCAGACGTTACAAAGATTTTTATGGGGCATACCATGGCCAAGACGTAAGGTAGTGACAAAGCATGACTTCATTGCTACACCATATATTCTTTTTTCCTATTTTATTTTCTATTATTTTTCCCACAAAATAATATTAAAAATTTCCTTTTTCTAGAAGGAATATAACTAACCAAACTGTCCATTTATTATAGACATAATATTAGGATTAGGTTAGAGAAAACACATTAATTTTTCATCAAGATTAGAAAAAGTTAATTAAAAAATGACTAGCTAGAAATTAGTATGTATATATAGATGCATGAATGTTGTTACTTGAATAATGGTTCATTTGTCTGTTTTACAATTATATATATATAGTATTATTTTTTAATTGTGAATTTTTTATATGGGGAAATTGAATAATATTAATAATGAAATAGCAGATAGAGATAACATGTAGAGGGCAGCAGCTTCTACCATTCTTGACGTTGCAGCATGTAAGAGATAACATATGGAGTCCAAGAGACGCAGTGAGTTTGCTTCCAGATTCCTCAACCTCAACCTCTGATCATGTTATGGTGCTCCAATATGCTAGGACCTCTGCTTGAGAACCACCAACATTTTTCATTTCGAATTTTCCCCCATTATTTCATTTCCATAGCTTTCCAATGCCACATGTTGTATCATTGGTAATTTATATAAACTCTCTTCCTTTTTTTTTTTTTTGCCATTATTCTTTTTTTTATATATATCTTCTTCTATCAAATTCTCTAATTGATGGAGACAATATATATATTTGGGAATGCACCCTGAAACAATGTTTACGTACGGGTTTTGGGGTTAATTAATAACTTATAATCCAAAAAATTGTATTTCCAAGCTAATTAAATGAGGGCTTGATGTTTCGTTCTTACCATTAATTAATTATGTGAACATATGTACCGTCTCGGCATTTCCTATCCCATCAATGCCTAATCTTACTTCCAACATCTTTCAATATTTATTTATTATTTATTTTATATTATGCACTTCTATATATACACAATAGAAATGCTGCCTTGGGATTAAGTTTCTATTTTTATCTACAAAAATAAAATAAAATTATTCTCACTATTTTATAATTAAAAAAAGATTGTATCATATTTTAGTGAGTATTTTACTCATAATATGTCCAACATGTTCGAGGGAATGAGCTTTTATGTACTTATGCATTTAGTACTCCAGGTCATGATAAGTTAATACATTTTAAAAATGACATGAAATTAACCGGTTTGAGTTCACTATAAAATAAATTTGGATGGGTTAACATGTGCTATTTAACACGATTATTAAACATGTCATTTTCGAGTTAATCTATAAAACTCACAATTGTCCTGAATTAACCCATTTAACTAAATGTATTCATTAACATGTCCACTTAATCCGACACGATTATAATCCATTTAAAATATTAAATTTATCATTAATAATATTTTAATTAATAATTTTTTATTACTAAATTACTTATAGTTTATTTGAAATAATTAATTTAAACAAGTTAATTTATGTTGGATCAATTTTGGATAAACGGATCAAATTTTATAAATAGATCGCATTGATCTGTTTAATAAATGAATTATATGGATCGTACTGTGTTATCTAATTATTAAATGGCCGTGTTTGGATTTAAAGTTCTGATACGATTAACAAATAAATCATGTTCGAATTGAACAATGTCAACATTATTATGATATAAGTATGATCCATCAACAGGAATTTCCATTCTAAAACAAATTCCACTATACGACCTTGAATTAATAATTCCACATAATATTACCGAATTAGCATCGGGCTTGTATGGGCTCAGATAAAGAAAGCTCAATTTCACTAAGCTTCCGCTTTGATCTTCAAATAATGGGCTTGAGCTTTTAGTCTTCAACGTACCCTCTTCTGGGTTCATCTAGAGATCTAGAGATCGGAATCCTGCGCTGCCAAATTCAATAATATTTCCACAGGCGCAATTGCATAATCATTTTTCAATAGAATTGGAGTAGGATGGGCTCGATTAGGATTTGCACCCTTTTTCAGATAATTTAATCAAATTAATCAGTTCAATTTTTTTAATTATGAATCCAAACCAAACTAATCAAACTAAACGATCTCCGATAGGTTTAAATTATCAATTGGGTGGACTAAAAACTAATGTTTCAAATTAAAGCCTTATTAAGACCAAAAATGATTTTTTTTTCTCCTAAAATAGCTGCAATTTTTATTTTTATTTTATTTTTCTATTCAACTTAAATTAATAAAATAAAGTGAAGTGTTAACATAATAAATAAAATAAAAAATATTACAAATTACACTATAATCTAACTATTTTAAATTATTCGCTACAAATTTACAAACACGCCTTAAATATTTATATTTTTATTACATTTTGTACACCAATTTGGTTCCAAATGATTGAATGTTAATTTTCTTCCAATTCTGTCTAAAAATGATCAGCTTTTAACATTTTTTTTTTGGTGAATAAAAATAAGTTTATCTGTAGCCGGGGTCATAAACCTATAAGGTATTTAGCAAGTAAATCGACTCATACATGTTTTTAACTTTTTAAGAGTCCACAATAGAAGCCCGTGTCGTTAAAACCTTTCTCTTTCTCTCTTATATGGTAACAGTGAAGAAAAATACTTGAATCCAAATAGAATTACCACAGACAATTTTTAACATGATAATCTGATAACAAAAAAAAATCTAAACCAAACCAAATTTAACAGTTTGATTTGGTTCCCATTTTGCCCACCCTAAATTGGGAGTTGGTAAATGCCGCACAATGAATAAAATTAATCATTTGACACTGCCAGAAAGAAACACTATTTTGCCCGAATGCTTCTTTTATCCATTTAAGACTCTTCAGTACTGTCAAATCGCTTGCCGTCACTCTATTTTTTTTCCCTCTCGAAAGAGATCAAGTGGAATCTATGACATATCTTTGCATTTTAAAACTAGGATTATCTTACCATACCATGTTTGGATTTAAAAACTGTCTACTTTTTAACAAACTACTATCGTGCTCTTTGAGCGAATCACAGCTTTTGGTTTATGAAAATCATTCTACAAGGAAAAGACCAAAACATCCCATTCAAAGTTTCAAACACATCATGCAGCCCAAATATCTGTTGACATGTGAACTACTTATAAATGAACCAACTTTAGACATAATAACAATATTACCAAAAAACATTAGACATGAAAAAGAGAAAACAACAGTAAATAGGGAGAAAAAAACACATAATTTAAGAAAGCTCAACAGCTGAGGCAGAAAACTCGATAGAAGCTTGCACAAACTAATGCATGTACCCTGAAAGAAAGCGAATTGCGCTGCAGAGAGTACTAGTAACAGTGATGCATTTCTGCAGTTCATCCTTTATAAGTTTTGCCCATCAGCATATACAAGCATGATTGTAATTTAAAATCAAGAAAGAAAATCATAGTATAATCCATGAGTCGAAATTCTAAGAGCTTGTTTCCTTGACCAAAATGTGCCATGAATTAAATCCACACGATTTAGTTAATTCTACAAATAACAAATAGATCAGCTATCTTCTAACAACTTTAGTAAGTCATCTAGACATTGTTTAACTCAATAGGATTTCCTTTCGTTCTGCTTTTTAAGTTTGCCAAATATACAGTTTCACAGTGATTCGATTTCTACACCTTACGTACATAAAACAAGCCCAAATTCAAGCAGAATGTAACCAAGTGCAAGAACAATGTCTAAACCAATCATTGACATATACAGGATTACGACAGTGAAAGGAAAAAACCAAATTGAAAATGACACCGTCATAAGTATAGATTGAACCTGCAGACAATTTTGATAAAGCAATTTAGACGAAAACATCAATCTACAAAGGAAAAACTTATCTTATCTTCAAGGTACAAGTTGATGTTACACCTCTTATCATTACCTCCCAAGAATATAGGACCGATTGGCTTGAAAAAAAAATAAAAAATAAATCCAAAGGTCTGATAATACTATGATCCATTTATCAAAAAAATATGATTCATTTATCCTAATCAAGTAAAGAAATATTCTTTCGTACAAACAGAAAAGTTGCTAATAGAAAGACGTCACATTTACTGTCTGTATAAAAAACAAACAAAGAAAGTCAAACTGAAATGAATAAGTTGCAGAATTTCTATAATCGGGAAAAAAGGAACAACATATATTAAGAAACAGAAAGAAAAAAAATTCGCCATTAAAACAGTCAATAATGCATACAACTAAACTACCAACCAAAGGCATCAGCTTTCCTTATTTGTCAACTTATAATCCATATCTTCCTATATCAAAGCATTTATAAGAAGCCTAAAAATGCAACCATTTTACTAAAAAATATGATTTATTAGTTTTTATTAATCGAGAAAAAAAAAAAAAAGCTCAAAAAAACCGTCTCAGACATGCAATTTCTTCTTTAACATTTCTGCCATGACCGAGGGGGTTTATGATGTCAAATTGCACTGCTTTAACAGTTCCAAAGAAAAAAACCTTAAAACTCACGAAAACCCCTTGCGAAGCTTCTGAATGGCATTGTACATTTTCCGCCTCGATCCGACGGCGTTTATGCCCATATCCTTGAGATCCTCCAACGTCAGCATCGGCAAAACGTTGTCGTCCACCTCATGAATCTCGAACACCGGTGCATACCGACTCAATCCCAACTCTATTAGCCACGCCCTCACTCCGCTGTAATTGTAGTCCGGCATATTATCCAACTCAGCGGCGTCGTTTTCCCGGCTCTCCATAACCCTTGCCCAACCCCCCGACCTCCCATATCCGTTCCACAAATCGACCGTCGCGTTGTCCACAGAGTGGACCGGGCTTGGATCCTTCAACGGGCTATCCAACTCCGGGTCAAAATCCCTAAACCCTTCGTCGACGTCTTCTCTGCTATCGCCCTCGGCACCGCCCTCCTCGACCTTCGAAGTCGAATTCGAAATCCAATTCGATCGGACCCTCTTAGTCACCGAGCCTCTCTTGGCTTTGATATTTCTGTTTCCGAACTCGAAATTACAACCTTCCCCATTCTGATTCCTCTCCTCGGTTTCCTGATTTTCATGAGAATCTCCGCCATTGACGAGGTTCGTCAGAGAGCGAGCTTTGACAGCCTTAGAGGAAGAGTCCTTCGAGTATCTCCATGAGTGATGCTTGGGCCGCCGGAACTGCGAGTCGTAGGATACAGTTGCGGCGGGCTGGTGGCCGATCTCGCCCAATCGGACGCTCGGCCGGCGTTGACGCTTCGGCGCCACAGGGAGGCCTGTGTTGTCTGAGGAAGGAGGTGCCGTTATTGTTGCTGTTACTGTGGAGTTTGTTGTAGTATTTGCTGGTGGCGAAGGCGGTGACGGCGTCGGTGTAGTTGCTGGGCCGGCGGCGATTGGGGCGTCCAGTGGCTGTAACTCATCAGCCATGACATGCGAGAGTTGAAGAGGACAAGGTCACCAAGTGTGCGCACGATAAGGGATCTGGTAGTTCTAGGGTCATCCAGTTGTGATCCTCACCGTTGGATGGGCTTCAAAATTCGTGATTCTATTTTATTTGTTCAATACGGACACAAATGACAGAGCAACTTGGCCTCGCAATTGTTTGGGCCATTTAAAAGTAATCAAGGGCTTGGATTATTATCTGATGCTTATGGGATCAAAACAGATCATTCTAAATACAGCTCTATAGTTAACTATATGCACTTACTTCTCTTTATATAAATTTTTTTTTTTGGGGTAAATTCTCTTTATGTAATCATTAATTCGCGGTTTATGTAGACATTTTAAGTGTGCATTTAGAAACATCATAATCCAACCAAGGTATCCCATTTAGATAAGAAGATAGACAAAACCTAGATCTAGGTCTGTTTAGTAAATGTAAACAAAAGATGAACAATACAGAAAAGAAAAGCAGAGAACCAAAGCTTTGCTAATAATCAGAAACACTTTATTAATGATACTTGTTACAGAGAAAAGTACGTTAACCTTATTTAAAACATGATTGGTTAACTACTAATGAAGAATGAAAGTTTGTTTGCACCAACTTGCAAACTGAATGGATACTTTCAACCATATCAAGAACAACCCAAATTATAATAAAGACATTTGAAAGAGCCTAGGACAATTTATACGCACAATGTATAGTATATAAATATATTTTAATTGGGCACAAATTACTTGTGATGAAGACGATAAGTAGGAACAGCCAGTAGAGGCTTAGCCCTTGGAATTGCTATGCCAAACTCTTCTGTCATGTCCAACTCATTAGGCAACATGCCGTTTGGAAGTTTCCAATCAAAACAATGCACAAGTTGTGCCACAACAAGCCGAAACACAGTGAGTCCCAATTGAATTCCCGGGCACATTCTCCTTCCAGATCCAAAAGGAATAAGCTGGAAATCGCGTCCACGGACGTCGACATGGCTACCGGAAAATCTTTCCGGGAAGAACTTCTCTGCATCAGGCCATGCATCAGGGTCTCTCCCAGTGGCCCAAGCACTTATAATGACTCGTGCATTTTTGGGAATGTGGAAGCCATTGATGGTGCAGTCTTCCATGGAAGCATGGGGGAGCATCAACGGTGCAGCTGGGTGTAGCCTTAGCGTTTCTTTCATTACCATGTTTAAGTATTCCAAGCTTTCCAAGTCTGATTCTTCCACCATCCTCTCCATCCCCACTTTGTTTTCTAACTCTTTTTGTACTTTCTTCATTATGTCTGGGTTCTTTATGAGTTCTGAGAGTGCCCATTCGATTGTTGTTGATGTTGTGTCTATGGAGGCTAATAGTAGGTCCTGATCGATCATCACCAAAATTAATGTAATGAATAATTATTACAGCCAGAGCTATATATTACATGCATAACGCTTTGCCTTCCAAATTAAGAAACGGTCAAGTCAAATATTTTGCCTCCTCAAATAGGTCCAATAATCGTGTAAGTTTGCATGATGAATTTGATCAAATTTGGCATACACACAATCGATAAAAATGGCATCAAATATTTTTTTTATTTTTGAACCAATCAAATTTTTTTTATTTTATTTTTTCAGACTTAGACAATGTAAACTTTCAAAATAAACATCTACGTTAAAGCAACGTGAGTTTGACAAAAAAAAAAAAAAAAAAGTTACCATCATAATTGCTTTGATGTTAATCCTTTCGATGCGATACTCAGATTCTTCAGATCCCAAGAAACCCAACATGACATCCACAAAGTCCTTGATTCTATCATCATCATCCTTCCTCTGAATATGCTCATCGATGATCTTCTCAAAGAAATCATCAAACACTTTGCTCACCTCCTTCATCTTCTTTGTATACCCCTGAAGATCCAACGAAGCAATCTGAGGAATATAATCTGCCAAATTAAAGACAGCTCCCAATCTCATACTCTCCCGAGCAACAGCCTTGAACCCCCTCTCGTCGAACTCACTGTCCGCAAATTTCTTCCCGAACACCATCCTGCAGCTCGTGTCGTTGATCAGGGCCGAAATCTTGCCGCTCAGATCGACGGCGACGATGCCATCTTTAGCTGCCTCTTTGACGGACTCGATCAGCAGGCTTAGCTCCTCCTTCCTCAGTGCTCTGAAGGAGTTGATCTTCGCGTTGTTGAGCAATTCGACGGTGCACATCTTTCGAATATCCCGCCAATACCAACCGTATTTGGAGAAGGCCATGTCGGTCTGGTTGTAAAATATGTGCTTAGCGGCTTGGTGGGTTGGTCTCGATGCGAAAACGAGGTCGTGGGTTTTGAGGAAGAACTCGGCGGCTTCTGGCGATGAGACGACAATGGTGGGAATGAAGCCTAGTCGGATGTGCATGATTGGACCGTGTTGCTTAGCTAGTCTGTGAAGATCTCTGTGAGGAAGTTTTCCTAGCAAATGGAGGCTTCCTACAATTGGAAACCCTCTTGGACCTGGAGGTAATCTTTTCTTCTCGCTGTTGATTCTCTTCCATTGCTGCGATTGAAGAAGATAAACAAAGACGAACAGTGCAAGAATTATCCAAATCCATGCCATATTAGGAACTAAATTTAATGACCCAGAAGATCTGATGTTTTACTTCTCGACAGTTTAAAAGTTTTGGACTTGAAAAGCATTCGAGTCGAAATTTGATAAAATAATTCAATTGTTCTTTATTATTTGTTTGCAACGTATGTAGGGATGGGAATCTTTCACCAAAAAACACATATATGGGAATTAAAAATATCAGGTTAGACAAAAAATATATTTTAAATATTGACTTTGTCTGTTTTATAAGATTCTCTATAAAAAAAAAGGAAAATAGAATAGGCGTTCATTATCTTTTTGCTTTATCAATTTTCCTTTCCGTCACATATTCTGTGGACTACGAGCTCTTGTCTCATTAGTCATCGGGTGTGGAGGAGTTCACGAGTCTCTCTAACTATTATACTGATTGTATAAGTAATTAAAATAAAAATAAGGGGTAGTTTTACGTTTTATTCTTTTTCAACTATCCAATCTGCACTACAAAATCCTAATTAACATTGCATTCTGCACTATTAATTACTTTCGTACGTCTCAGTTTAGTCTAACTAAAAAAATTTGATAAAACTAGTGTTGATTACCGTCAATAAGAAAAATAAAATATAATACAACAGTTTAGGGAATAAAAAATGTTATGTGAATTTTGTACATTTAATTTAATCAAAAGTTATGTAGTTGGACCATCTGCTCTATCCGTTCGAGTTTCGCTTCTCTAGAGAGGATGAGACGCTAAAAATGAAAGTGTTCGCAACGCATACCGAAAGGGTACCAATGAAGCCGACCATTAATGACTAGTTCGAACAGCAAGCCCTCGCTCTAGCGGGAGGGGGCTCATAGTTACCTTTCAAGTAGCTAGCTATACTCAATTCTCCTGTAAGAGAATTGTAGCTAGCATTTATAAGGTAGTACCGGATTTAACTGACACCAAATTATAATTTGGAGGCAATAGTAGGAGCTTTGCAGGCAAAAGTGCAAAAACTAACATAGTTAAAGAAAGTAAAATATAGCTATCTTTAAAAATAAAACCAACGGATTGATAGATAATGATCACAGAAATGGACGATTGCTAACATAGATACCACAGAAATACAAGGCACAATAGTAAATTATAACATCTAGCTAGAGCAGCCATTCATGGAAAAAAAAAATCTAGCTAGAACAGCCCAATTTATGAAGACATTTGAAAGAGCAAAAAAGATAAGACTAGTCTAGTCATGTATATTCACCTTCCCTCTTTGGTCCTGATGGTTGAATGTGGTTAATCCTCATCATCAAGATCGCAAGTATTTTCAAGGGTTGGTAGAGAGAGAAAAGTCTAGTCATATATATTCTAATGGGCACAAATTATATGCCACAGAAGGAGGAGAAAACGGTATCATTGGTGGACCCTCCAGAAAGATGTGAAACCGTAAGCAATTTCGGCCCTTGAAAGTTCGCAAGTATTTTCATCCCATATAGCGACACGTGGTAGAAAAAATAAATATACAAAAACAAACAATACCATAAGTGGCACAAAACGCTAAAAACCTTAAAATATCGCAATCCCTTGTCGACATCTCTTTCTGTTTCTGGCACAAATCTTTATAGCCGCTTTTACTTTGAAGCTTGCGTTTTCATTCTTCTTTTCTTTTTTGCGGAGATCGAGTTAAAGTCTTATTTTTCACCGCTACTACGGTCATTATGCCCCAAGCGACTTTTTCCTTTAATAGCAGCCGATGCAAAAAAGAAAAACTATTCGGATGCGGCTGGTGATAATAGTTGGGAGAGCCAGAAATCTAGCGGTCGATAGCTCTGGAGGGGACCTACGGGTACGAAAGTCTGCATTTGGTTTGCAACCGTATGTAGTGCTATCAATGTCACAGTATATGATTATTTCTTATTTAATTTCAAATTTTAATCGGTTGAAAACACGGTTGCTATACATTTTAGCAATAAAAATATTAATTTATAAGTAGATAGTATTCTTTATCACATATAAAAAATTTATAGTTAATCTTTTAAAATTTATAATTAATTTATAAATATCACCTACTAAATTTTTATTGTAACTAATATTTGTAGCAAAGAGACTAAATATTTTTGGTGCCATAATTTTTTTCTTGCAATATTTTAATTGAAATATTTTTTTTGCTAAAAACATTCAAAATTGTCCATAATTATAAAAATTAGCTACTACCAAAATTTCACAATTAGCTGAAATATTAAATGGCAGATGAAATTTAGGCGCTAACATTTTTTACTATTTAAATTTTAAATAAAAATGTATAATTACTAGCTATAAAATAATTTTATGGGCAAAATGTTGACTGATGGCAATTTTATAAATAAAATATAAAAAATAGTTTTTTTTTATCATTTAATTGAATTAATTTTGAATCCCCCAATATTTTCTTCTCGACAACTCTATGTCTTCACTGTTGAAAAGGGCAACCGCCATCTCGCTGGAAATCAACCATTTCCAGGCGATGGCGAGTTGATCCACTATTCGAAAAAGAAGTCTCATTTCCACCACTACCTATCAATGTAAGATTCTGGCCATGACATTGTCATTTTCATTGGAAAAGAAAAAAAAAAACCGAGGGGTCAATTTTTATTTGATCGCCAAAATCCGGCGAGTTCCAAGCCTTGGGGTAGTCTTTTCTCTCTATTTTGGATAGCTCAAACCCAAATCCACCATCTTTTTGCTTAAATCCCCCTCATTTGAACGGTGCAAAGAGTAGGTTAGGTCTTCTATTATTGAAACAGTTAAAGAAGATGAACTAAACTAGGTGAAATGTGTTTGGAAGAAAAGAAAGTAAAAAGAAAATAACAGAACAGAACAGAGAGAAAAGATTGAAACTGTAAAATCACTCTTTCATTAAAATGAATTGCAAAAGATTACAGAGCATGAAAGAGAAGATTGCTTATATACATAAACATAAGCTAATCCATAATGACCACTTACAAAGCCAACACGTGGCTAATTAACAACAAACTTAATCAGTTAACTCACGTGCTCTACACATGAGCTTCATTAACTAATTGGTAACAACTTCATAAATTCATCACGTGGAAGTAAGGTTACTTTCGTAATATGCTTCTTCAGATTAAACCTCTTTTATTTTGAATTTTTGACATATAAATTATTTTTTGTGCCAAAAATTTTTTTGGCTTAAACTTTATTTAAAAATTATATTTTTTCAAAACCTAAAACATAAATAATTAAAAAAATAAGTTACGCTTATTTAAAAAATGATTGGGGTGAGAAAGAGTTAGATAATACAGATAATGCTTTAAAATTTGTCTAAAAAATAATTAAGTGTATATAGATTCATAGTAAAATAATGAATCTACTAATTAAAACAAGTTATATAATAATATTTTTTTAAAAAAAAATTAAAAGGTAATTGGTTTTGTTTGGATCGGTTGCATCAATTTTTGACTGTAGCAACCGAACCAAGCCGATCCAATGGTCGGTTTTGAATTTTCAAAACAGATCAAATCCAATAACATTAAAATAACCGATCTAAACAATTTAGATTAGATTTGATTGGTCGGTTTCATCGGTTGATGTATTTTTGCACATCTCTAACATTGCTTAAGGATTTTTACCAAACTAATTTTACCTGTGTTACCTGGTGAGCATGAGCTCTTTCTTGTAAATCTGGTGAGCATTTAGTGTTCTCACCACTGATCTCTAACTAGACATAGTGAAAAATGATCTAGCTTTTATGTGCTCTCTGTTTGTAAGTATAAAATTGTTGTTTCAGTCAATTTTACAACAATATTGCTAATATTTATGTTATTTTGCACATCTGGACTACTAATAGTTCCATTAATATTAATAGTTATATTCTTTAATAGGGTCAAATATTTAATTATATGGATTCTCTATCTATTAATATGACAAAGTTTTTGTCTTGCGTTTGATTTTGTGTTTTGTGTTTCTCATTTTGGAGATAGACTTAGCATAGAAAGTGTCACCAAAATTGAAAATCCATGCAAAATTGAAGCATTTTATTTTAGCTTGATTTATAGGTTTTAGATTATTTTAAGATATGTATTTGAGAGTTGTTTGTATAGAAATTTTATATCTAATTTCAATGTTACTATTGTAAAACATTTGATTTTAGCTATTAATGCAGTAATATGTTAATTAATTTGTTTTTAGATGTTGTAGTGTTACTTTAATATATATGCAAATGATTATATAGCGACACGTGGTAGAAAATATAAATATACAAAAACAAACAATACCATAGAGTG
This sequence comes from Ochetophila trinervis, assembly GCA_003254975.1. Classification (NCBI taxonomy): domain Eukaryota; kingdom Viridiplantae; phylum Streptophyta; class Magnoliopsida; order Rosales; family Rhamnaceae; genus Ochetophila; species Ochetophila trinervis. The sequence continues at coordinate 54,124 of QANX01006411.1, read as the reverse complement.
GCGCAAAACGCTAAAATCCTTAAAATATCGCAATCCCTTGTCGACATCTCTTTCTGTTTCTGGCACAAATCTTTATAGGCGCTATTACTTTGAAGCTTGCGTTTTCATTCTTCTTTTCTTTTTTTGCGGAGATCGAATTAAAGTGTTATTTTTCACCGCTGCTACTGTCATTATGCCCCAGACGAGTTTTTCCTTTAGTAGCCGCCGCTGCAAAAAAGAAAAACTATTCGGATGCGGCTGGTGCCACGGTATGTAGTGCTATCAATGTCACAGTATATGATTATTTCTTATTTAATTTCAAATTTTAATTGGTTGAAAACACTACCGAACAAAAAAAAATATATCAGTTGCAATAAATTTTAGCATAAAAATATTAGTCGGTAGATAATTGATGTTTTTTTATTGCATATAAAAAATTTATAGCTCATTTTTAAAAATTTATAATTAATTCATATTATGAGTTACTTGTAAGTAATTTTTATAGTAAAGAGTCTAAATATTTTTGCCGCTATAATATTTTTTTGTAATGTTTTAATTGAAATGTTTTTTTTTGTTATAAACAATCAAAATTGTCCTCAATTATAAAAATTAGCTACTAATTAAATAGAAGTAAAATTTCACAATTAACATCTTTTAATTTTTTTATAGCTAAAATATTAAATAGTAGATAAAATTTTAGAGCTAACATTTTTTACTATTAAAATTTAAAATAAAAGTGTATATTACTAGCTACAAAATAGTTTTATGGGTGAAATATTGACCAATAGCAATTTTGTAAATAAAATATAAAAAATAGATTTTTTTATCATTTCAATATAATTTAATTGAATTAATTCTGAATTCCTCAACATCTTCTTCTCGACAACTCCCTGTCTCTACCGTTGTAAAGGGCAATCACCATCTTGTTGGAAATCAACCATTGTCGGGCGGTGGCGAGTTAACCTAATATTCGAAAAAGAAGTCTCATTTCCATCACTACCTATCCAGGTAAGATTTTGGCCATGAAATTGCCATTTTCATTGGAAAAGAAGAGAAAAATTAAGGGATCAATTTTCTTTTGATCGTCGGAATCCGGCGAGTTTCAATCTTTGGAGTAGTTTTTTCCCTCTATTTTGGACCGCTCGAACCCAAATTCACCATTTATTTTTGCTCAAATCCCCATCGTTTGAATGGTACAAAGAGTAGGTTAGGTATTATATTATTAAAACTATACGGAAAATGGGCATGGAACAAATTTAATGCCAGAATTTTTTTTTTCCTTTTTAGATTACTGATTATGTGTTCTTCAATTTTTTTTTTCTAATTTTTTTTTTAAGATTTTTACTGGTACGTTCTTAATTTTTCCATTAAAAATTATTGTTTAATTGTTTATATGTGTATAGTTTAAATATTTTTTTTTTAAATGAAAGTTCTATCTTTTGCTTTAGAAAATGGCAACTGTTTATGTTCTCTTAGTTTCATTTTTTCTTAGTCATGTTTCTTAAATTATAGTACTTTCACGATATTGTTTGAAGTGTTTGTGAGTTCGAAATCGATTTATTTTGAAAATAATCAATTAAATTCATTTAATAATCGGTTTTATTTTTTTAATCTAATTCGATAATTTGGACTTTTATTTAATTTTTTTGACTTTTTAAAATTTATTTTTTAAACTTTTTTATTTTGAATTTTTGTCGTTTGGACTATTTTTTATGCCAAAAATTTGTTGGGTTTAAATTTTGTTTATAAATAACATTTTTTTTTCAAAACCTAACACATAAATAAATAAAAAAATAAATTACGCTTATTTAAAAAATGATTGGAGAGAAAAAGAGTTAGATAATAGAAATTATATCTTAAATTTTATCTAAAAAACAATTGAGTGTATGTAGATTCACTATAAAATAGTGAATCTACCAATAAAAATAAGTTATATAATACAAAAACTATTTTTCTAAAAATTAAAAGGTAATCGGTTTAGTTTGGATCGGTTGTATCGGTTTGAACCAAGCCGATCCAATAGTCGGTTTTGAATTTTCAAAACATATCAAATCCAATAACATTAAAATAACCGATCCAAACAAGTTGTATTTGATTTGATTGGTCGGCTTCATCGGTTGATCGGTGTTTTTGCGCACTCCTAATATTGTTTAAGGATCTTTACCAAACTAATTTAACCTTTGTGTTTCCTGGTGAGCATGAGCTCATTCTTGCAAATCTTGGGAAATGTGGTTAGATATGTTTATAACCGTGCATTGATAACTTGGAGTTGAATTTGATCATTTTTGGTGACTAGAGTTATACAAGATGAGACATTTTGAAAACTATCCATTCGTGTTTTTAAGTAAAAAGAGTATAGTTTTGGATAACATTGAAGAAACAAATAATTAAGACCGTGCTTTATGTTTTTCAAATCCATTTTCATTTCCTCATAGGATTAAGTATGTCAAACAATGTCCTTCCCTTGTATAGCAGGAAACAAATTTCTTTATGTATTTTTGCTCTTTTCTTCCTTGTCTCTCCATGTTGGCATATACCTATTTGCTGGCATCCCCCTCTCTGTTTCACATATGTAAACACATGCCTATGCACAAGCGGCCCTGCAATTTTCACCAGATTCTCCACTTTTGGGATAAGTGTCATAAGCCAAGCTTTAGTTGGGCACATTGGTTGTACTGAATTAGCTAGATATGCTCTTGTAATGACTATCATTGTGAGGTTTGTAAATGGTATATTGGTATGTTTTCCTTGCAGACATGGTATTTGCATATAGCCTCTGAGAGGTCCTTCATTCGAGTTTTATTTATTTTTCTCATCTTATTCTTGTTGAAAACTATGATACAAGGCCACCATTAGTGTTTTGCTTGGGTACTACATAACTGAAGGTATTGATAGGACGGCGGTTCATGAACAAGGACAACAGCCTTAGGAATGATGTGAGATGAGGAAATTGCTCTATTTGATATAATAGAAGTTGTTGTGCTAAAGGATTAGTCAAATAACTATAATTGACACAAGTACAATGTAGAAATACCAAAATGTAGAATAATTATAGATGCTTAAAGATCCCAAGAAATGTGGACTTGCCATATATCTAAATTACAATTTCTGAAGCTATGATTGAATTTTTTTGAAGGTGTTCCTAAGTTATGTGGACATTTACTAATAATATTTGCATGATGGTCAGTGTATTTTTTTACCTCTTCTCCAATTTGGAAAGCATATGATAAGTTATCTTATGGTTGTTCTTGTTTGCAGAGTACATGCCTAGAGGAAGTCTTTTTGCACAATAACCATAATGTGATGAAGCTCCCACAACTGCTAAAGTTTTCAATTGATATTTGCGGAGGAAACTCAAGTTAAGTTTTATGTTCATATTAAGCTAATACACACACACACATTGTTTTTATTATCATTGTTTTGATTTTGAAATTTAGTTTTATCATTTAGTGTTCTCACCATTGATCTCTAACTAGACATAGTGAGAAATGATCTAGCTTTCATGTGCTCTCTCTTTGTAAGTATAAAATTGTTATTTCAGTCAATTTTACAACAATATTGCTAATATTTATGTTATTTTGCACATCTAGACTACTAATAGTTCCACTAATATTAATAGCTATATCTTTTAAAAAGGGTCAAATATTAAATTATATGGATTCTCTATCTACTAATATAACAAGGTAAGTCTTGCATTTGATTTTGTGTTTTGTGTTTCTCATTTTGCATATAGACTTAGCATAGAAGGTGTCACCAAAATTGAAGATCCATGCAAAATCGAGGCATTATATTTTAGCTTGATTTATAGGTTTTAGAGTATTTTAAGATATGTATTTGAGAGTTGTTTGTATAGAAATTTTATATATAATTTCAATGTTACTATTGTAAGACATTTGATTTTAGCTATTAATGCAATAATACCAGAATTAATTTGTTTTTACATCTTGTAGTGTTACTTTAATATATATGCAAATGATTTACAAATGGATATTTAAATTTATATTTAGTATTATAATATATATATATATATAATCTGAAATTTTAAATATTTAGCTACAAACTTTTTTGGAGCTAAAATACAAAATAGAGCTTTAGTACAAATATGATTTTGTAGATATTGATTAACAATTACAAATTTGACAAAATACAGTTATAAAATATGTTTTATAGCTGAAAAAATCACTTATTAGTTACGAAAATATGCTTAACCATGGTTGACTATGATTAATTAGTTAATTTTGATTATCTACTAATGAGATTAATTTTGTAGCTATAGAGAATTAGTTACGCACCAATTGCTACGACTTAACCACGAAATATTTTTGTAGCTAAATAAGAAATATCTACAAAAATAGTCAATTTGCTACAATAATGGCTTATAGCAACTGATCACTTTCCTTGCAGTGAAACATATATCCATAACAAAGAATTTATTCAATATTGCCAAAATTACCTTATAATTGTGTGGGATAAAGCATTCCTGTTAGATTTGTCTAAATATGATCTCAGTTGTCAGTTTATAGCATATGACACATGATAATGAATAATGTCAATAGCTGAGTTCATTTGTCCGATTAATTGGTGGGCAATATGACATCTCCATAAAGGTTGAAGATGGGTCTCGAATAATCCGAGACTTGGAAAGCCTGTGAAATCCAAGAGACTAGAGACGAGATTTGAAAAACATTGCTTTCAGCGGTTTTAAAAATCCCTAAAGATTTAGGGCTGTGTAGACTAGTCCTACTAAAACTAGTGAGTTGGTTTTCTAAAAGTATTAAAAAACCTAATGTCTAAATGCACCTATAAATACCTATACTTCGGTACACATAAGAAGACGATTGTTTCATTACAAATTTTAGTATTGTAGGCATTTATAATTTTCTTCTAACTTAAACATTGGAAAAATTTTCGCTGGTACCGTATCGACATCCTAAAAAACTACACATTTTCTCTTTTTTTTACAAATTTGACGATAAATCACGGTGGTTCAAAAACGTGCCTCTATAATATTTAAGAAGCATATATATTTGTCATTTATATATCAGAATAAGGAAATAAAGAAAGGGAAAAAAATATTAAAAATATATATGGTAGCTAGGTCTGGCAACATGTCGTGTTGAACTGTGTTCGTGTCGTGTCAAATTTTGTTCACTCGAACCCAACCCGTTAAGTTTTCGTGTTGAACCGTGTTCGTATCGTATCTTGTCGTGTTCATGTCGTGTTTTATTCGTGTTTACTAGACATGTACATGAATGTTTTATTTATTTTTATTTAAATTAATATATATTGTCAAATGATAAATCATTATCAATTCATGTCTATTAAGCCTAATACATATTCAAATGATATGCTAAACATTTTAAAAAATATATATTAACATACTAAAATTTAACATAAATAATAACTGTGAATTTAAAATATGTAAAATATTACGAATTAAAGCTATATTAAATATTTATCGTGACTAAAAAACAAAATATGCATTTCAATTATAAATTTAAAAATATTCCAAAAATTATAAAATAAACTAAAATTAATTTAAAAATATTCAAAATATTATAAACCAAACTGAAATTGCACATCCAATATAAGTAATAAAAAAGATAAAATCTAAAATAAAATATTAATATATAAATAGATATAAAAATTATCATTTTCCAATAAAATAAAATATGAATTTTACAGTTTTCTAAAACAAAACAAAAGTAATGTAAAAAGTTAACTATAAAGAAATAATTAAATTAATATTTTTTTTATCGTGTTTTATCGTGTTAACGTGTTCCAATTCGTTTTTTTATCGTGTGACACTGATATCAACCCGACCCGATATCGCAGACCCAATCCACAAATTATTGTGTCGTGTAACATTTTACCAGGTCTAACGGTAGCTCTCCTAATTTATGCGAAAGACACCCGTCACAGCATGTTCAAAGACTTTTGAGGCATATGTTTGCCCAGCTAGGCTTCGTAGTTGCCGTGGAGATCGACCTGAGTAGGTCCTGGATTCTATACAGGGAGTGCTGATCAATGTCTCAAAATAAGGATTATACATTGAAAACCATAACATACTTTGCAAAAATTGCAGAATTTATACTGCAATTAATACAATTGTCCCCGTAGAACAAATCAATGATAAAGCTACTGTGCTTTTTTTTATTAAAAAAAGAAAAGAAAAACCAGAACTGAGAGTTCGAATCTCTCCATATAGCATCGAATGTATATATTTTATATATATTTGTCCCAATATTAAGATTGTCACCAAAAATATTTTTAGTGACAAAATTAAAACTTGCCGTCACTAAATACATTGCACTATAATTTGTACTGAATGGCAAGATTACCACGCTCTACAATTCCTAGTTTGGGGCATGAACTCATTGACTTTCACTGATAATTGGGCATGCACTTTTTGCAGGAGGAAGAAAATTTTGTGTAACAAACCACAAGCTAGCCTCTCCTTCTCCTTGAAGGTAGCAAAAGAAAGTGGAGAGTAGAGAGACTTGACGTTGAAAACATGTGACCAGTCTTGGGTTAATATTGATATTTGTATTTATACATTGTCAGCCTTATCACAATTGGTTGGCCTGTGAGAGTAGTAATGGAGTCTTTGGAATTATATGCATCAATATATCATTCTATCTCAACTCTCTCTCTCCGTCTCTCTCTGGTGTTCTTTTGTCACATTCATGGACATTAACCTCCAATATTTGACACCAACGATGCTGTTTGGACATGAAAAGAAAAAGAAAAAGATTTGGAACCAGAGTGTTCCTCAGCTGACAAATTATTAGCTATTCCCACTGCTCTCTTGTGCTGTGCCGGTCTCATTTCCTAGGGTCCGGATACTCTATTTTTCTTTTTTACTAGATAGTAATCTGCATTACGCTCAAAAGGTCTCAAAAGAAATCATGAAGCACTTTATAATAAGTGAAATTACATAAATTGGTTGGTCTGAATTGATTCAAGTTTTGGTTTTTGGGATAAGCACGATGAATGATCTGTTTATACCATTTGAAATTTTGTCTGGACGAAATTAACCACTTGCTCACTAACAGTGTTACAGTAGGACCTGAAAACGATTCCTAGAAAGCCGTTTGGACCCAAACCACTTCTTTGATTTCCTCTTCAGTCGGGACCCTCATTAGTTCTGCATTTCCCTTTCACAGATTCACGGGTCCACCATTCCTTCTAGGCCCGCTGGAAAAACCGGATTACTAGTGGTATTTTTAATTTCCTAATAGGGAAACTATCCAGAGCTTCATGGTATGGCCTTTAATACTAAATGTTAAAGCTTGGAGCTAAAAAGTTAACCCAATAGCAGAAATAACTAGAGCTTTTTTATATAGCTTTCTAGAATTTTCATGTTTAGTCAATATGGACATTTATTTGCACAACTCTAACACATTATAATTAAGAAGTGAATATATATATATATATATATTACACGGTGAATAATTGTATAATGTTGTTAGACTGAAATATAAAGGACAATAAGAATGAAATTTCATTATAAAGTTCCTAGTGGAAAGCAGAGATTAGGACTAACCCAGTAATAAATATATATATGTATCTGTTTTTTCAATCCTCTAGCTAGCTAGCCTTACAAAAATAATGCGCATAATATAATGCAGAAAAATAAATGGTGACAGATACTTCAAAATTGTACTTCTAATTACTAATTGTAGAGAAAGTGGTCAAGCTTCATGTACATCATGTGAGTCCTCATCCTCTGTAACCGATGCAAAAGAGTCCTGTAATGTTATGTTGTTTCCGTGTCTTCACCAGATCAGCCTTTTCTTTTTGTTCTTGTTAATGTTATTTGCTCAATTTTCTTCCATTCTGCAAAGGAAGAAGAAAATTAAGTCGGATCATAAAATAAAAAACAACCAAACAAACTAAATATGCAATAGTAGTAAGTTAACTCCATAGTTAAATTGCCTTATAATATGCTAAGTAACTTACTCATGACTAGAAAGTGCACAGGGTATCTAATCCACACTGGCTGATAATGTCCTCGCTTTGGCCGTCCAACCCAAAAAATAGATTTCCATCTTCCTGATAATGAATGATTAATTATCAAGTTAATTCGAGGTCAATTATTATTTTATAATGAAATTTCAAAGTTTTGATGAATGAGAAAGTGTCAAATACTACCTGAGAGACCACCATAGGTCTCTGATCCTCCGAGAGTGCTAAGGAGACAGAAGTAGGTGCATTGTCAGCAATAGACCTGAACTGGGTAGAACAAGATTCTACCAAACTGTATAATGGAGGTTCCAAGCAACATTGTCTCTGCAGGGGCATTTTATTTATTCAACTAAACTTACTTAAGCGGTTAATTAATTAGATGATTAAACTTTTAGGGTACCTGATCATCTGAAAGCGTGTTTGTAGTTAGCGGGTCCAGTTTAATAAAGTCATGACTTAACATACAAGGATCTACAGAAGCAAGCTTGGCTGCAAGGCACTGACGCATATGGATATTCAAATAAGAGAAATTAATAAACAAATAATAAAGCTCAAAAAGGAAATCTACTTTTAATCTGCCTTGATTTGAAAATTACCTCTACCTTTTTTTTTGGGAGAAAAAAAAAATTACCTCTACTCGATTCTGTAGCGATTGGACATAATTGATTATTTCATCCAGTATATGAGCCTTCCCGGTTATCTATGAATACGTATAATTACCAAGTGAACAATAACATATAGTTAAATATTCTTGAAGAGTGTCTTAGATATATAAATATATAGATATATAGATATATAGGACTTGCTAGCTATCATCCATATCCGAATGGAATTTCCTTAGGGACGGAAATTGCGTTTGGATATCTGAATTTTTCTATATAAACTTCAAAATATTAAATAATTAAGTCACAGATAAGTTTATGAAATATATATTCATTGAACCTTGTCACAGCCAGGAACAAGTGACTGCAAAAGCTTCATTCTCATACTGATTTTCTCTCTTCTTGCCTGAACCCATTAGCAAAAAAAAAAAGTAGCAAACAAAAGTGATAAGAGATTTGAATTATAGTGAGAGATGACTTTTGAATTTTGATGATCAGCAAAATTGATATGCTTTTTGAACTGAGCAGTACGTACCCTCTCAGCAAGACTGTGATAGTCTGTGGCTTGACCCCTCCGTGCTCTCACACGAATTAAACCAGTTGGAGTTGAAGCCTCTTGAATTTGATCATCATCAAATTCACTAGTAGTTTCGAGCTTCCTCATCCCCTCTGCTGTTGCCGACCCATTTTTCTTGCGATTGCTCTCCCCTTTTTCCTATTCCAGCATTTTCAAAAACCAGAATGGAAATAATATATATAGAAGAAGAAGATGAAGAAGAAATTTCAAATTTAAAAATGTTGTAGAACGTAAATACCTGATGAGAAACCATTTGAATTTTCTTCCTCCTCTTATTCTCCATCGATGAGCTATAAAGCAGCATGGGTGATGAATCTGCTTCTGTATTGATGATCTGTTTGACCATGTGGGAAATAGAAGTGAAAGGGACAAGAGCTAGTGTTTCATGACTTTGGAGATGCAAGGTAATCTCCTGGAGATATTCATGTGGCCAAATTGGATGGTGGAGAAGACGACGAGGCTCTGTTTCTCCAAGAAGCTAGACATGGTTATTGGACACGGAAAACGAGTCCAGAACAGAAAGGGAGATACTGGTAAAAGCCTGACAGTTTTTTTCAGGACTTAAAAAAGTAAATGGGGTCTCAGGTCTGATAATTTACTGAATGAATATGATGATATACACAATAAGGCAATGTGGCAGAGAGAAAGCTGGAGGGACTGTCTCAGTCTCTCTCTCACTCTCTCTCTCTCTCTCTCTCTCTCAGATCGGATGGTTTAATGCAATTACATGGTCGGCCTTGCTTGGACCAGTTTCCCTAATTATCTAACCAAATTAAGCATTATACCAATGACCACCAACATAGACTAATCAATTATTTCCTCTTTTTCCTCAATGTTTCTGTCCATTTCAAATGCAATTCACTCTCATTCTTCTGTTGGGGCCATTGGCTTTTATTTTTTACAAATTCAATGTACTTAATGCTAGACCTCATAAATACTAACACGGCACATTAATATCATATAAACTTGCACGGTTTTTTAAAAAAATTAAATTTGTATATTTTAACATAAAATTTTAATAGTGAAATTTTTTTAACATGAATACCATATTAAATTTCATACAACACAAACTCAGTTTGAGTTTCAAAAAGGAAACTTAAAAAATAAAGTTTGTACGATAAAATTTTAACACCAATATAATATAGAACATACAATAATTACCTAAGTAGTCAAATACATTTTCTTCTTTCTTGACGTAGATGGTCTCCTATTTAAGTATGATGGAGGGGAGAATTCAAAATAATATTAACTTTTTTTAAAAATTTCACAAAAGAATGGTATTTTAATAATCAAACTGGAAATGGTGTGTATAGAGCTTTAAGAGAACCACCCATCGGTTTTATTTAGTTAACTTTTCGGCCCAACTATATTGGGCCAGTTTAAAGCTGACCTGGCCCATTAGCTACGACAGAGGTTCGTTATCCTTTCGGTCTTTTGATTCTGTCCCTCTTGGCTCTTGTAAAGCAGGAAGCGAGGTCGATGTGCCTTAACTTAGTCTGTATTTGCTTTCCACTTCAAAATTTCAGCGGAATGATATGGTGAAGCACCCACTGACTCTCAATGACGATTTCTACATTTGGACTCGCATGGCGGAGCCACGTCATTCTTAGCCGTCCTCGAATTTACTGTGCTGCAAAGGTTTTAAATTTCTCTGTTTTTCTTCTTCTTCTTTTTCCTGTTGCCCTTTCGCAGAAACAAAAACGACGTCGTGATCTCTCTGCAGGTACGGTACAGCAGTTCTGTTGTGGCGGTTGAATCAGTTGCGGAGCCAGTAACCATTATCGTGAAACATCGGAAAGATGATCTTCCAGTGATGCGGAGTAGAGTTCGTAAAGATAACAAAGAACCTGAATGGAAGAAGTTCAGTTCGAAGGAACTCGGAATTAAGATGTCCTTGATTTCGAAGCCCACGCGATTGGTTCTGAGTGGCCTCAGGAGCCAAGGTTTTTAAAGTTTTTATCTTTGAGTTGTTGTTTGAGATTGATATTCGCGTTTTTTATTTACTTTGAGAATTTTGTTTCCGCTGGGTGATTTACATTGTAGGATATCAAGTGTACCTTGTTGGAGGTTGTGTGCGTGATCTTATCCTGAAGAAAACTCCCAAAGATTTTGATATTATAACTTCAGCAGAACTTAAGGAGGTCATTTTTCTATTTGAATTCCATGCCTTAAGTTTTTGACTTGGATTATTGATCATTTAGTAAGCTTCTATTAATGAATGCGCTGTTGTTTTTGGCTTGGTGGTTTGTAATCTTTGTAAATTCGAGCTTTTTTAAGTACTTTTTTAATTTGTCATGGCATTGGGATCGGTATGATAATATCGCTGCCATCGTTTCGTATCAACTTCTTAAGCTTATATGTTATTCACGAGGGTCTAACTTCTGAACAATTTGCAGGTAAAGCAAACGTTTATCCATTGTGAAATTGTTGGAAAACGATTTCCTATTTGTCATGTTTATGTTAAAGATACCATTGTGGAGGTTTGTTTACTGAATTCTCTTTCGTTATTACTTTTGTCTCTAGGAAATGTGTAATCTAATTTTGTATTTTCATTTTTCTGAACTTTTCTGGCCTTAAATTAATTAGACTCTTTCATGAAATAGGTTTCAAGCTTTAGCACTTGCAGTAGCAAGTCTGTTAAGAAGTATGATAATAATTTCAGCAAGCATCCTGGATGTAGCAGGGATGATTATATTCGTTGGAGAAATTGTATACAACGGGACTTCACCATTAATGGGTTAAGCACTTGGGATTTTGGTTGAATATTTTGTCTTCTTGTATAATGTCATTTTTGTTTACTAACAATGCCTAATTACTTGTAAATGAAACTACATTTTACATATTCTAAAACTATCCTTCTTTACAGGTTGATGTTTGATCCATATACAAAGATAGTGTACGACTATTTGGGGGGGATGGAAGATATTAGAAAAGCTAAAGTGTGAATGTCTTCCATTATGGTTTCAGTTCTAAAGTTGTAAGCAATGTCCTGTAATTTTTATCAATTCTTATTTTATTTCTTTTTAATGTAGATGCGTACTGTGAAACCTGCAAGTCTTTCTTTTGTTGAGGACCGTGGTGAGTAGCTTTTCACAGTTTTTTCCCCTTCATATTTATGTTGATCATATTTTGGCAAGTATATTGATATAATATCAACTCAGTTATGGCATTGTTGTTTGTGAGTTCTGGTTTTACAGCTCGCATTTTACGTGCTGTTAGAATTGCAGCCCGTTTGGGATTACGTTTTAGTAGAGATATAGCTCTTTGTGTAAGAGAATTGTCTGGTTCTGTGTTGAGACTTGACAAGGTATTGCAAACTATAGTCCTTGTTCTATGGTTTTATAATCACTTTCAGTTTATCATCTCTATGTTTAAAAATGTTGTAGGGAAGAATTCTCATGGAAATGAATTATATGCTGGCATTTGGGTCTGCAGAGGCTTCTTTGAGGTTATTATGGAGGTTTGGGCTCCTTGAAATCCTTCTTCCCATACAGGTATGCGGTTTTTCTGTAAACTTTTGTAATTTGTTTTACCATTCATGGTTTTCTTCTGAAAATTCTGTATTTAGTTGCATCATACAGGCATCATATTTCGTTTCCCAAGGATTTCGAAGACGTGATGAGAGATCTAACATGCTTCTTGTAAGTTCTACTTGTTGATTTGACAGCATCTGTTTTCATGTAGTGGATCTTTTTCAATTGCCCAATCTCTTGAAAGTTTCTACTCTGTTTGAATTGACATCGATGTTGCTGACTGGCTGTGTTTTGGTTCTGTTCCTCTGCAGTCCTTGTTTTCCAACCTTGATAAACTTGTGGCACCTAATGTACCGTGTCATAGTAGTTTATGGTAAGTACTAAGCAGTTTAAAACATCTTATGTTTGCTAAGCGATTCTGAACAATTTGAAAATCGCCTTGCTATATGAAAAGTGCATACTGGTCCTGAATCTGATGTAATTATATTGTTTACAAGCTTGTGTGTGTTGATTTTGAAAGTGGTGTATTCTACCATTTGTGCATGAAGGATAAATTACTTGAAGAATGAAACCTTTCTTTCATAGTTGAGCGAATATACCTTTTGTGATCAATGTATCTATATTAGATTCTATTAATTTATTTTTCTGTTTATTTTTTGTTTTCTTGCCAGGATTGTTTGTAATCTTTTTGAAATTTCAGTGGGTTTAGGCAGGATATAAAAGATGTTAACAGTTAGTGCGATTCGAGTGGTGAATCCCACAGAAGAGATTTTAACAACTTGAGTGGATAAAAACTCACTTTTATTTGTTTAATGGCAGTTTAGCTTCAACTAGCAATCTAACCATAGGATTACAATGGCAGGATTGCCATCTTAGCTTTTCATAAAGCTCTAGTTGACCAGCCTCGGGATCCATTGGTTGTAGCTGCATTTAGCCTTGCAGTCCATAGTGGCGGATCATTATTGGAAGCTGTACAAATTGCGACGAACATTACGCAACCACATGACTCAAGGTTTTATGAGTTATTAGAATATGGAGACGTGCTCTCTCAAGATGCATTGATTAATCAAGTAGTCGATCTTGCTGCATCAGTCGAAGCTTCAATGTGGAAGATGACGGATCGTTATTATGTTTCCCAAGCAATGATCAAATACCCAAAAGCACCACACTCAGACCTTGTAAGGCCCAACCTTCTAGTTAAAATTTTCTTGTTAAGCCTTGGAAACTGAGAAATAAGTAAAAGAGCTCCTGAAGCATTTCATGGGTCTTGCTTAATCATGTCAATTATCAGTTTGCATGTTATTATGCATCGCAGGCTTTGTTCTTGCGCTCCTACTAATTATTGTTGTTCCAAATTGTTTTCTTAACTTCTCTGCTTTGCTGCAGGTTTTTATTTCACAGGCATTATCTTTGAGGGTATGCAAGATTTTTGAATGTATTGGACGAGGAATGGGGAAGGGATATATGCTAAAAAGAGGAGAAAGGATCAATTATGAGTCATTGGCATTGGGCATTTTGCCGGAGGTTCGACAAATGTTTGCAAGGATTGTTTTTGATACCGTGTACCCTCCAAACCTGAAAAGAGACAACGTGAAAAGAGACAACACTTGAAAACTAAATGATAATTTCTTCTTATTGGCCTTGGGGTTCTTTTCCTTTGTTCTCGGTTTGAATTAAGTAAGAAAGAGCCATTCCTTTTTGTTTTTACCGTGGTTTGGTTGATGTTTCCCACATATGGAAATTGAGGGGCTAGTAAAATTAACGTGACTTGTTTGTTGGGATTTTGTTCCTTTTTTCCCTTCTAATATTCTGTAAAATTTCTGTCCTTTCAACGAGAAAGGGTTAATTACTTGGAGAATGAACACTGACCGTATGAAATAATCTTACTCACTTGTCAAGTAAAACCTATATATCTTATATATTATAAAAGACAGTGGAGAGCCAAATGAGTTTCCGTCTTTTTTCATCGTCCATAGTTTGTTTTTTCTTTATATAGCAAAAATGATATTATTGTTATCAATGCAAGTTGAGATGGATGGTTGGGCATTTTTTCCCCTTAAGCAAGGTTTCGAGTTCGAGTTTTGTTGATGGAATAAATTCATTGTTGTTAATTTTTTTCATTTCTATATCATAATTTTCTCACACATTTTAATTATCCTCATTTCTATTTTCTACTCCATTAATCAAATATTCGAAAAGGAATAAAAGAGATTACTCATATGGTAAGAAAATATTCTTTTTTTTTTTCTTGACCATTTTGTTTGGGCATTTGTGGGTTTGTTTTGGATTTTGTGGTTATGATGGTGGTTTGTTTCACCTTTGAAGCATAGAAAATGTGCAATATTTTTTGTTTTTTTCTTGCTCATTTTTTAAAATCTAATTTTTCATATTTGTTTTTCTTTGGCATTTTATTCTATGAAAATCCTAACTTTTTAGATTAAACATTTTTTTGTTATGTGTTTTCTGATTGTTTGTGATAATATAGCTGAAACGATATACCATCGTTGAAGCAAAAAAATTGAAGGACTGTTTCAGTACAAAAAGAGTATTGGAGGAAGAAAACAAACAATTTTAAATTTATATGAGAAAAAAGTAGTTTTTCTTTGATTTCATTGGTTGATTTGCAATCTGCTGAGGAAAAGACAAAATATATACATCCTATAGTACGATTCCAAATTTTCTAGATTTTGTCGATTTGATAAGTTTTTCTTTCATTTTATTTTATTTTATTTTTGTTATTGTTTAATGTGATGGGTTATTATGCTACGTATTCAATTTGGATCAAAATATTTTTTGCCTTGCTAGAGAAAAATGAGAAATCAAAGAAGTAATAGTGATCATCGTCTAAAATGAAATAAATAAAATTGAGAAAACAATCTGGATCTAATAAGTGTTCAGGTGGATACTGGTTGCTATTTTCTTTTTTGTTTTAAAGTGTTTTTAATAGTATATTTGACTCAATCTCTACATCTATTCACAAAGAAAGAAAAAAAAAATCTCTCTCTACATATGTTTGTGATGGTCTTAGAGAAAAATTATCGCAAGTAATTGTCTAATTTTGTTTTTTATCTTTTGCTTTAGAGAATTTTTGTGTTATATTTAAAGACTTGGCTTTTAGAAAGAAGTTTCACCTTTAACAAACTCATGTATGAGAGATGTAGGATATATATTATCCTTTTGTCTTTTATTCTGTTTCTTTTCGATCTTCTTTTTTAGGTTTGTTTTTACTGGCTATTTTTTTTTTCTAAATGGTGCAGGATTTTAACATGTTCTACGATTGGAGTTTATCTATTTGATTGGCTATACTAACAAGCTACAAATGAACTAGAACACAGTTTTATGTCTGGAATAGGAAAATGAAAGACTGAGAAAATAAAAAGTTTGGCTTTCTTTCCTGATGTTATTATGATTTGTCTTTACTTCCTTTGATCTTCTTGAAAATACTTTTCAGTGTTAAAATTATAATAGCAATTGATTTTCTTATGTTTATTTTAACGAAAATTGTAAAAACAAAAAAATAAGTTAAAAATGATAAAGTATAAATTTTTTGAATTCTTGTGAATTTTGTAGTTTTGACAGTGATATTTTGTCTCACTTTGTATTTTTTTTCTTTTTTCATTCTAACATTTTATCTGTGACCAAAAAGAGCTATAGTTCATGCTGTAGTTCAGTTTATGATTTTTTTTTGTTATTGTTATATTAAATTTACTATTGGCTGATGTGCTTCATTTAATTTTGAATAAATAAATCATGTGATTTTGTTGTTAGATGTTTATATTGTCAATTAGTATATACTATATTTAAGAATCGAACTTAAACATGCGTGGACATTGGAGGTTTTATTTGTATATTTGTTTATTGTTTCATTCTGGTGAATTTTTTCTCAAGTAAAATAGAAAATTTTAATTTGACAGGTGGCATAATGCGGGAACTTATATGCTAAGACAAAGACAGGTGGAGGCCTAGATGCCTCCATCAGGAATGAGCAATTGTTGAACCATAGTGCAGATAACAGTTTGAGAATTGCGTTTAATTTTTATGGTGTGCTTAATTGTATTGTATTCTTTTAAAATAACCAATTGTGTTTCATTTTTTCTATAAATTAGTTCTTAGAGTAAAAAGTCTATGTAAAGCTGCATGTAGAATATGTGAGAAATTAAAATGTTAGACTTTTTGGTGGTGGAGTTTGTCTTGTAACTGAGATCTAACAAACTGTAAGAATTTTAGTTATATATATTCTTGCATCTTTCATGGTTAAATGTGTTAATTGATTTGATTTAAAAATTTAATTGATATGCTGAAGGTTTTTCCAACAAATTAACTTGTCAATTAGTCACCATATTGTAATAATAAGCATCAGTTTTTTCCAATATTTTTGGCTGTGCTATAATATTAGAGAAAGTGAAGGCCAAACATCCAAATATTACATGTTGATTTGTTTCTGGTGATGATTACTGGATAAACTCTCTTAATTTATATGTAGCTAGCTTTAAAAGTTGTAAAGTTTTGATTGACAAAATAAAATAGACAAATCATTTTAGTAAATTGATCTTGTTTAACAGTTAAATAAGATCATGTCTAATTGATAGAAAGTAATGCAATATAAAATGCATTTTATAATATTGAATTTTATATTAAAATATTAAGATTTAACAATCAAATAATTTATATTGCAATTTTAAATGATACCTACTGTGACCTAAAAATAATTATTTTTTTCTAGAAACTTAATTTTACAAAATATTTTTTTTTTCAAAAACATAATTTTATAAAGATAACTTACTCTATTATAATTTTTTACAGCAATTTAATCAAACTATAAATAATACTTTTGATTCAAAATTATAAAATATAAATATACAAAATTATTAAAAACTTCAAAATATACATAAAAATTATATATAATTTATTTATAAAAAATCTGTGCTCACAGTGAACGTATAAAAATCTAATATATATATATATATATATATATATATATATACTTGGATTGGAAACGACGCAAGGTAATTCGGTTAGTACCAATCAAACCTATATATAATTTATAGGATATGTTGGGGGTGGCACTAACGTATAAATAATGGATTCACTTTTCATATGTGGTTGCACATGTTTTGTTTCCACGATGTGATTCACAAGGACAAATGCCATTAATTCACCAAAAAAAAAAAAAAAAAGGACAAATGCCATTATATTTTTCAATCAAAATTTATCTGTCATTGGTTTTTGATAAGCTGGCTTCCACTAGAGTCTAATTACCAAAGAAAATTACAGGCATTTGTCTTTGGTAATAATCAGTAATCTAATTACTAATCTGATTTGTAATTTTTAATCTAATTTAATTCGACTAACTTAATAATAGTTAGTTCGGTTTAGATTGGATAGTCAATTTATAAATGATAAGTTGGGATTTGGGTTGGTAAACTTTAAGTATGAGAATTTTAATTATTAGGTAGCTGAAACATTGAATTTTGGCATTTTTTACATGTGCAGAATAATCAAATTGTTGTTATTAAAATCTCTTAACATTTAAAAATAAATAAAAATATTTGTTTTTAGAATAAGATAAATAAATGAAATTAGCTAAAATAATATATCAATTACAACTAATCTTTTTTTTTAACTAAATAGCAAATCAATAAAAATATTAAATAAAATAAAGACAACAATTCTTTTACTAATTTTTTTAAATATATATTTTTAATCAGTTAGATTTGAATCAGTACATTGATTTTGATCTTTTGAAATCATTTCAAAAGACTTTTAATTTTAAATTTTTAAAACCGATATAATATAATTAGTGTAAAATAATCTATCAAATCAAATTGAGTTGAAATAGATTAGTATTAATCAGTTTTTTTGCAGTATAATTGTAAATTTTACTATTTCCAAGTTAACGTTCTGAAAATTTTCTATAACCTAGCTAGTAGTTAGATTGGCCAGTATTCATATAAAAAATTAAATTGGGTAGTGAAAATAGCGCGCGCGCGCACCCACCCACACACACACACATATATATATAGTAGATTGATCGATTAAGACTAGCATTTTAATTCTATTTACAAATTTTATAAGTCCCACTTTCATATTTTTTAAAACAACATGCATATATTGAAAATACGTGCATTTTATCTAGCAGCATCAACAGGGAAACTCCACTGATTATGGAGAAAAACTTCCGTATGACGCCGGCTCATTTCGCATTCATGTGGACTTTATATTACAAAGTGGGCTCTACGAAGCGGACATTCTAATTCGAGAGTAGTCCATCCCATATCATTGAATTATTTTCTCCTATTCTTTTGGGGGTGCTCCGAATTAGCCCAAGGCATCTGGTGCTCCACTTATAAAGTATCGATCCCAACATCGATCAACAATTAATACTCTTGTTGCTTAATTTTGTCATTCATTGCGAGGAAGAGAGAAGAGAAACAAATTAGAAAAGATGAAGATGAAAATGAAGATTAACAGCAACTACCTTACCACTCTCATCCCTACTGCTAACAAGAAGCTCAAGAGTTTTCTTCCACGCTACCAATCCTCAATTGACGCTGCTACCACTCTCTCCAGCTGGCTGTTTTTTCGGGTCTTAGTCTTTGGAGTGAAAAACCCTTTCTGCATCCAACTTGCCTATTTCGGAACCTTATCTTGTTTTGGCTATTTGGCTCTCAAATCCTCCAACCCGAGAATATTCGATACCATTGCTTCTTCCAAACCAGGCGACTTCGATCTTTTCTTCACGTCGGTTTCCGCCGCCACGGTTTCGAGCATGGGAACCGTGGAAATGGAAGTGTTTTCCAACTCTCACCTCGTCATCCTCACCATTTTGATGTTATCGGGCGGTGAGGTCTTCGTTTCCATGCTTGGAATTCAGCTCTCCAGAATACTCCACGTCACCAAAATCACCAGCACTGGCACTCCTACTACTACTGATAGTGTTGATGTCATTGAGCTGAGCAATTCTGTTCCTCCTCCTCCTCCTCTGCAAACCGAGAATAGGAATAATAATAATAATCTCGATGTTGAAATCCAAAATGAAATCAAATATTCTAATTCCTTGGCCACAGACATGGACATTAATATAAAGTTCGCATCTATTAAATATTTGGGCTATGTGGTTCTGGGGTATCTTTTGGTGGTCCATATATTCGGTTACGTTTTGGTTTCCACGTATGCGAACTTGGTCCCGTCTGCTAATCGAGTTCTGGAAACCAAAGGCATTAAGATACCAACATTTGCAGCTTTTACAGTAGTCTCTACCTTCGCGAATTGCGGTTTCGTCCCCACAAACGAAAACATGATCGTTTTCAAGAAGAATTCAGGGCTTTTGCTCATCCTCATTCCTCAGATCCTTCTAGGGAACACTCTGTATCCGACATGCCTTCGGGCTTCGATATGGGTTTTGGGGAAAATAACAAAGAGAGTGGAGTTCGATTATATGCTGAGAAACTATGGAGATATGGAGTGCGCCCATCTGCTCTCTGCTCTTCAATCTTCTATTCTCGCCTTGACTGCGTTGGGATTCGTGTCGGTGCAGCTCCTAGTGTTCTGTGCTCTGGAATGGAACTCGGCGATCATGGATGGTCTGAACCATTACCAGAAGTTCATGGCTTCCTTGTTTCAGATCTCCAATTCCAGACATACCGGCGAATCCGTCTTCGATCTCTCCGCTGTTGCTCCGCCTGTTCTGGTGCTCTTCGTCGTAATGATGTAAGTTCTTTATGCGTTACCTATAAAATTTTAATATGCCAATAAACTCATATTAATTCTAAAGTCATCCATCTAAGCCTTATTCTATGCATCGTACATCCGGAGTCCATGCATACATATAGAGTACCAAAATTTAGTATTGCTCTCCAATTGGAACACTGACTCAACTTCTTATTAGTACGATAGATAGCCTCTTGGTATACCTGGACTGTGTGAAATTTCACACTTCGGGTTGGACAACAATTTTCTATAAAACAAATTAGCAAATTTGGAAAAAGTACGGTTATAGTCATAGATAATAATAATGGTGATTTATGATTTTCAATTTCTTTTTCCAGTCCACTGATCGCACTTGATTCTCCTCTTCAACTGGGCTCTATTGATATTGCTTCATAATTACGTATAGCAGTGTCTTCGATGATCTTTGATTTGGTGCGCTACTTATATATTTTATTGCTTTAATTTATATAAAAATTCAATCTTTTTCTATCTTATAACTAATTACTAAAAACATAAAGAGAGAGAACCTTGTGCAACTTGAAGAACTGAGAAAGTTTGAAATTGCAACTAATTTATCTTTTTTGGTGAATAACAACTATTTGATTTTATTTTTATTTTGTATTTTTACCAAAAACTATATGATCTAAAAGAAAGACAAGTAGATAACTTTTCTCCGCTGGGTCAATGTCAGATTCTCAGCTTTTCCATTTTTATTTATTTATTTTGGTTAATTCACCTTTGGCATTTTTGGGAGATTAGAATATGATTGAGTTTTATGAGTAGTCATAATCGCTTCAACAAAGTGATTCTTGATTACAATTACAAGATTTGCCTTTGAGCAAAGTGTTAATTATATGATAGAATCTGGTTCTCATCCTTCTTTATGTGTGTGTATGCATATATATATATATGTATGTATGTATTTCATCTATATGGTAATTTGGACCGATAACTTTTTCTCCGCTGGGTCACTCACACACATATATAGACCCAAACAGACTAAAGCCTATTTAGTAAGTCTTGTTGCTCCAGCTGTGATTTAGAAAGAGGTTATTGGAAAAATTATTTTTTACTGATTCTGGAAGCCCATTTTTAAAAATAAGTTTTTTTGGATAAGATTTATGGTATTATTTTTATTCTTTAATTTTTTTTAAATAAATATAATTTTTTTAATCATTTATGTGTTAGATTTTAAATTTATTTTTAATATTTTAAATAAAATTTAAATCTAATAAATTTTTTATCAAAAAAAATAGTCTAAATGTCAAAATTTAAAATGAAAAAGTTTAAAAATTAAATTTTAAAAAATTTAAAAAAATTAAATAAAAAATTAAATTTCACTTGAATTGTCAGGAGACATTGCATATTTGTTTTGCCTATCCAACTGCTTCTTCTTTTCTTTTTTCCTTTTTTTTCCTTCTGTTTTTTCATATATAAAATCAACAAAATATAATATATTTTAAATATATTATACTATTTATTTATTAGTATTTAAGTTTAAATGTTAGCTTTAATTAGGTAACTAGGAGATATTGTTTTATTATTTTAATTTGTTACTGGTTAGTCTAATTAGAAAATTACAATTTTTTTATTATTATTTTAGTCAAATTAAAATTTTATTATATAGACTGCTTTAATATTGTAAAACGAAGTTGACTGCGAATAATATTTTGATTTTTTTTGAATTTTTTGATATTCAGTGAAATTAACAAGTTTTTTATTTTTAATTATGGTTAATCATGAGCAAATCAACAAAAATTAGATTATAATTGTATATTTTTGTGAGATTTTTATATCTCTTTCATGCTTCCGCATTGCATAAAATAGTATCAGAGCCTAGTTAGCGTTCCTCGCAACATCAACAGATTTTGCTTTGGAAACGCCTCGATGCTTGTGACAAATTAATAGACAAAGAATACGAATGTGACAAAATCACGCGCCTTCAACAACACAAGATCTATTTGGCAGTATCCCACCTGAATGGATTTGACCATCAAATCAAAACTTTTTCAATTGGATTTGTTCTTTTGAAGAGGATCAACCTGTTAATTTTGATTTTGATTCGATTTTCGATTAGGATTAGGATTCCATTAGAAATAATTATTTTTCATCCAATTTTTTTAAATTTTCAAATAATTTGGGGGATGTGGAGACCTATATGAAATTTGATGATAGAGATTTAAAAAGTTTTCAATTTTAGAGTCAACAGTGTCAGATTTAAAGAAAATTGAAATATTTTAAACATATATATATTTTGATTGGATTAGAAGATTTCAGTTTCAATATTTCAACTCAAGAAGAAGTTTTTTCCAAGAGAAGAATGATACGAGTAAAAGATAATTTTATTTGATTTTATGTATTTCAAATATATATTATGTATTTATTTATAGTAAAATATTATTTGTTGGTATTTAAGTTTAAATGATAGATTTAATTTGGAAACTATGAGATATTTTTATTTTATTTTTTTAAGTGGTTATTCTAATTAGAAAATTAGGAGATTTTTTTCTCTTTATTTATTTATTTATTATTATTTTAGTCTAATTAGAATTTTATTATATCTCTATATATAAACTACTTTAAGATTGTAAAAAGGAGTTAGTTCTGAATAAGATTTTGAATTTTCTCAATTATTATTGATTTTTTATTATTATGTGGAATCGACAAGTTTTTAATTTCTAATTTTGAATTATTCATGAGCGAATCAAAAGAGATTATATTATCTTTTCACACTTGCGCACCGCATCAATATATAATATATATAGTTCATGACAAATTAGCTAGAGTCAATGAGTCATGTTGAAAATTTACCAACAAAAAAAAAAGTCATAATAGAAACAGCATAATTATGTGATCAATGGGTTCTTTGTCTTTCCCAGGTATCTCCCACCATATACTTCATTTTTGTGCACAAAGGATGCAAAAAAGTTACCAGAAAACAGAAAACAAAACCACTCTGCCTCAAGGAGGAAGACTTTTGCAGAGTGTATGGTATTCTCACCACTCTCTTATATAGCCATCTTTGTAATTCTTATTTGTATCACAGAGAGAGCAAAGATGAAGAAAGATCCACTCAATTTCAATGTATTGAACATCGTCATTGAAGTAGTAAGGTAAGTTTTGCTCTTACTTCTCCCAATTAGTTTTCTCTTATATACTCTATCTCTTCAACAAGTCTTCCTGCTCTAATACATTCACATGTTTGATTGCATATTGCACAAATGAAATATACATAATCTTCCAAGAATAAAATATTGCAATAAAAAAAAACTAGTTAATGATATCGAAAGGTCATTGGGGCGTCATCAGATTGTAATTTTTAACAATTTGAAGTTCCAGTTTATAACTTTTAAAATTTCTATCATAATTGACATCGTTATTCATTGAATAAAGTGAACAATGTGTCTAACAACTAACTACATTGGTAAAAAGTGAAAATTCAAGCACAAAAGAAAACAAGAATAAAAAGAGAAAAGGCACACAAGGCAACAATTCAGAACTAGTAGATAAATGAATGTAAAAAAAAAAAACTCCTGCTGACCAACTATTTAGACTTCCATAACTTCTGTCTCCTTTATGCATGATAACTCACCTAAATATAAGATTCTTAAATGCAAATTAGGAAAAATATATATATCCTCTGCTCTGTGGAAAAATTAAAAGTGATACAACTAAATATATTAGGAAAAGTGAAGATGGAAATATTGCAGACTCTTCTACTTCATAATCCAACCAAACAGAGTAGAGATCTGACAGTAATAGAAGCAAACAAATGGTACATAGCAGTCAATTTAGTACATCTTATTCCCATATATGTACCAAATACAGGAATTCAATGCTTTTCATAAACCAAAATTTCCCAACATTGAGATAATTCATTTATTTCATAAATCATCTTGTTTAGCTTAATTTTATCATAATATGTAAGAGTTGCATCTTGATGTTGTAGTGCATATGGAAATGTTGGATTTTCAACCGGTTACAGCTGCAAACGACAATTGGAGCCTGAGAGTGATTGCATAGACAAATGGTATGGATTTGCCGGCAGGTGGAGTACAAATGGAAAGCTTATTCTCATTCTTGTGATGTTTTTTGGAAGGCTAAAGAAGTTCAGCTTACAAGGGGGTAAAGCTTGGGTACTATCCTGATCATCGATCTTTAATTGTCTTTGTTCATACAAACAGCAATCTATCTTAATCTTTTTTTGGTGAATGTAATGTATCTTAATCTTGTTCATAGAAGAAATGTCTTGTAAAACTTATACATGGATGTGAATGAGTCTATCAGATGTGATGAATATAAGTTTAGTTTTAAGCTATGATGTCATATATATGGCCTGCTACAATGCTTGTTCTACAAGCAAATTTGGTAAGATATGTGAAATGTGAACCTAATTTGGAGCCCTTAAAGAAATCTAATGAAGCAAGAAGTGTAAATCTTAGAGGGAATTTCAGTAAAGAATGACTAGGCTACAATAGCTGCTAAAACATAGTAAGAAACTAAGAATGTGAATTACTGAATACTACGAAAGGTTTCAAGTTTATAAGTGTGACCAGTAAGAAAATCGGTACGATTAAGGTTGAGTTGAAAGTAATAGAAATAAAACCGATAAGAACATGTGGAATCAAACAAGGGGGAGAATGAGAGTTTTTGAGAGAGTGAGAATTGTTACCAAGAGAATTGGTGAAGAAAAGTAAACAACAGAGGAAAAAGGAAAAAATATTTCAAGGGAATCACATAAAATGCAGTAACCTTGCACCAAATTAACTACTTTTGCTATTTTACTTAGAATAACACTTTCAGTAAGATTCAACAAAAAATTACAGAAAAAATGTGCCCAAAAGCTACATTGTATAAGTCAATAAACAAGTAGTCCAGTCTCATTAGTGGCACCTATAAATTCTTATAACTAGTTCACACATAATTAGCTACCTAATGTTTCAATATTGTATATTATGTCCAAAAGAATTGTTTAGTAATATGCACTAACCATCGACTTTCAAAATTTAGCCTTTTAAGATTAATACCAATTATTTAACCTTTACATTACGTTGGAAGCTTCCACGGTTTCCTTTTTCTAGGTAGCCAAACGGTCAACAAAATATATTTTAATAATAACTGTAGTGTGCGATTTCGTTCCAAATCTTTCTCCAACATGCAACATAGAACAAAAAACGTGAAGGTTGCGATGCTCAAGTAGCTAGAAAGAAAGTGATATCTTCCGAGTTTGGAATTCATAATATTTACTTCAATATTCGGATGGAATATTTATAATGTCTCAGATTTTTAAGTCTTCTAATCTTTCTAGAACACTAGGCATTCAATTTTAATGGACTGAATTATAGAACTTCTTGATTAAGATGGTTTTCTAATTTCGTTGGTAATAAATCTCTAAAGCGGTTTTTAAAAGATGTTCTGAATTGAAATCTCAGGCACACGCAACACAAAATTTCAGCAATGACAGTTTGTCCAAAGCTACAGATAAGAGTCGAAAAAATCCAAGTAATAGTTCGTACTCAGAAAACACATCAGCTTGCGTGAACAATTTGACTGAAAACCTCTAGAAATGGTCATTAGAATTAGAATTACCTACACAGTAACTTCAAACCATTTCAACTTTAAGATATGTCAACGCAAATAAATTCTAAACATTCTTTAAATTCATAAATTTGGCTGATTTTCTCTCTCCTAATTTTCAAATTTCCAAATCCGAAAGTTTTATTTTTAAAAAAATGTTTAGAGTTAAGTATTTCTAGACTATCTCTGAGAGAGCAAACAAGGTTCTCAATTGGGATTTTTTTTTTTTTTTCACCATTAAAATGTCCGAAAACCACATAAGAATATTAAATTAATGGGGGGCATATCTCACCCCTGTCAGCAGAGAGGTCAGGAAAAATGAAATGAATGAATGAATTTTTTTTTTTATGATATTGAAAGGTTGAGAATTTAACTTTGATAATTATTGGAGGAAATAGTGTTTTTTTTTATCACAGGGACAAAACGAATGAATTTTGAAAGGGCAGTTTAATTGGAAATGTGAGTTATATATTGAATCCATAATTAGTTAATTTGCATATAATATGCAAATTATACATGTATGTAGTACGTACTGAAAAAAAAAATTATTTTCCGTATTAATTTTAATTGTATGAAAAAAGCAATGTAAAAATTTCAAACACCTATTAAACATATTGTTGTATAATACAAATTAAAAAAAAAAAAAAACATTTTGAAACAAAAATATTTTCTATTTTTTTTTTCACTTTTGCCAAATTATAAAAAAAGTATGTATAAAAATGACTTTTTATTTTATTTTACTTTTATACTCTTTTAAATATTTATTACAAATAATTTTTAAATATATTAAATTGTTATTATCTTATTAATAGTTATATTTTTCTCATGTATATTAAAAATAACTGATTTTATATATATTTAATATATTTTTGTTTTATTATACATATGTATATGTATAAACTTCTTGTTTATGTATTTTTTAGCTGAATTTTTCTATAATAAAACGATTTTTATATACGTATATATTGTTTACTTTTTTTGTCATCCCTTATCTATTATGATAGAATATTCACCAATATATCATTTTTGCCCTTTTTTCATTCCCCTTATATTAGTATACAAAATAAATAATACATAAACAAACTACGCTTGGATACGTACAGTTCATCATATTGAGTGTATATGCAAGCAAGGAAGAGGAATTGAACTCTGAATTGAAGTCTAATTTTCCTGCAGACTTACAAATTATTCTCGACACTAACACTTTGAATAATAATAATTAGAATAATAATAATAACAACAACAATAACAATAATAATGAGTATTCATCACGGACAGTATTTGACTAGATATTTTTTTTCTTCTTTTTTGGGTTGATAAACTAGAAAATGTCTGATTATTATGATTCCCGAACAAAAATCCAAAAGAGGAAACAGAAGTCAATTATCGGAATTTATTTACATGCCTTGTCTTTGATAATAATTTCCTCTAAGTTTCCTAGTCTTCATTTTCTTGGTATTTCTTGGTCAACGTGCACGTTTATTTTGTTTTCTTTTCCTTACAATAAAGAAAATATATGCTTTTCTTTTAGGACATCAAGAGAGAGAAAGGTTTTACAAATTAAATTTTATATTTCACACTACCAACATTTTCATATATAGAGATCAGAAAGCTAGTAAACTATTTTATTTATATATAGAGATCAGAAAGCTAGTAAATTGATATAAGGTTATTGTATTTTTTATTTTAACTTTTTGCAATATATTGTAAGATTGAGAAAACTAATAAATTAGTTACATTGTTTAATTCTTTTTATAAATTATATAAGTATAAGTCTATTACAATAATATTATTAATAATAATATAGTTATAATTAAATAACATCCTAGATAATTTTTTTCTTTTTATATGGAATAACTATATATAGAGTCTACATACATATATATATATATATATATATATATATGATCTAGTGGGTTATTTAGCCCATGTTATTATATCAGAGAATGATGATGTGACACAAAATTTTTAATTCTTTTATTTATTGGTGATGGATTATCAGTATGACCTACATGCTATATAACATTTTAAGTGGTTATTTTTAAAATATTTATTTTTTTATTAGAATTTTAGTATTATAAAATTAAATTAAATATATTTAATTAAAATTTATCACATAAGTTGTTGTTCTACTGGTGATGATTATCCATAGTGACAAATAACAAAAGTCTTGTACCACATTATCATATGGTATAAAATCATTACTATATATATATATTATGATATCTTAGTGATTCGTTGAAATTTTCCATTATATATTGTAAAGGATTCATCAATTAATTATTTCTATATCAGTTCATTTCAATTGATGGAAATACACTGTTATAAATTAGGAATAGCGAAAGTACTATATTATATTATATTGATGAATTTTCAAACCACTGATAATTTTTATAATTATATATCATATATCAAGAAAGGTTAATAATAATCTATATTCTTTTATTAAAGATTTATAAGGGCAAAAAGCTAGCGTACTAATAATATATCTATATATGCATAGGATGCTGGATTTTGCTAGAAAAAAAAAAATGGAGCAAAGACAAAACAAATCACTTGAGGAAATTGTGTGGAAAATTAAAGTTTCATATCGTTTCGTGAACAGTGGACCAAAATAAATAAAGTCGCCTCAAGAAAAATATTCCCCATGAAAATTGTAGTCAAAACACACGCAAATAATTGAAATAAATATATAAGGCATTAATTAAGGAAAATAAAATAATTAAGGAACTTTAAGAAATTTTTTTGGTTTCCTACTAGGAGTCATAATTTTCTAACGCCTGCCTTTACTCTCTTTCTTTCATACATATTAGATTCCTCTCTACTTGTCATTAGTACTACTAATTACTATTAGTTTCTATCTTTAAAAAAAATTTAATCAAAATTTGACTAATAACTGATTACAATCAATTAATCCCCTCATAAAATCTCATCAAAGTATTCCCTTTCCTTCAAAACCCTACTTTCTTATTTTGACTATTCCATTTCTTTTCTATCTCTCTGCTATCTCTTTCTCTCCTTTTCTTTCCACCATGGGAGACAATATTCCTGAAGCTTGTAACACAGGGCTACAACTTGGACTTGGGTTAGGGGAATATCCTATTATTAGCCATAAGAAGAAGAAAGATTATGATAATAATAATGATAATAATAATAATAATAAGCCTGTTCTTTGCTTAGACTTGTCCTTTTCGCTTTGTCCGAAAAGGGAAGCTCCAAATCTTGATCTTAATCTTGCAGAGGCTTCAAGTTTGAAGAAAAAAGTTGATCATCAAGAAGAAAATGGCAGCGAGATGAAAAGTGATTGTTTCAATAACAAAAACTGTGGTAGGAAGAAACTGAGGCTCACCAAAGAACAATCCGCTTTGCTTGAAGACAGCTTCAAGCGCCAAAGCAACCTTAATCCGGTATATCTATATATCTATTTTGATTAATTTCATGTGCACCTCATAATTACTTTTGATTGATTAAGCAATTTGATTTTTTGGAATATGTATTGCACTTGATGAAACATCAAGTCCTCTCTTTGTTTTTAATTTCTTGTTTTTGTTTCATTTCTATTCTGCTAAACCAATCATCATTCTATTGCATTTGAAAGTTCTTATACATGTAATCGGGCAACAGATATGCACAGTATAAATTGGACGATGAACTCTATTGTAATAATCAATATATATATGTATATATATGTCATGTCTCTCTCTCTCTTTCTCTATGTAATATAGTTGATCTCTTGAGAGGTGTAGATATATTTAGTATTAATGGAATAAATATGTTCAGGGCCAAAAACAGGCACTGGCTGGAGAATTGAGTCTGAAGCCAAGGCAAGTGGAAGTTTGGTTTCAAAACAGGAGAGCTAGGTAACAAAGTTTTCATATTTAATGAACCTTTTTTTTTTTTTTTTTTCCCGTTTTCATTTTTCTTTTTTTGGTGGGTTTGTTTGTATGTAAATGTTACTATAAAAAATTAACGAGAAATTAATCAATACGTTTTATTAATTACTGCCAGGACAAAGTTGAAACAGACAGAAGTGGATTGTGAGTTCCTAAAGAAATGCTGTGAAAATCTTAGCGAAGAGAACA
This sequence comes from Ochetophila trinervis, assembly GCA_003254975.1. NCBI lineage: Eukaryota > Viridiplantae > Streptophyta > Magnoliopsida > Rosales > Rhamnaceae > Ochetophila > Ochetophila trinervis. The sequence continues at coordinate 24,156 of QANX01006411.1, read as the reverse complement.
GAAGATTGAAAAAGGAACTTGAAGAGCTAAGATCGCAGAGGAATATTGAAACATCAACAACATTATATACTACTCAAATTCCAAAGGATGAAAAGCTGAAAATATGCTCATCTTGTGAGAAGATTGTAAATAATATACCACTTATCAATCATATAAATGGCGATGAGGATCCGGAAGAGTTCTAAATTTGGAGATGAGCAGCAATGTTGAAGACAGACGGAAGAATATTAGTTCTGTCAAATGGAGTGTTTGGCAGAAAATTAGTGATGCAGATCAAAATTTTAGAGATAATTTAACCAAGTTTATGTTCTGATAGGATTGGATTAGAGCGCATAAGGTTAAGTGATGGCCCAAATTTAAAAAAACCATAGATAAAAAGTAAGAAATTCGTTTATGTTTCTTGAAAAGGTACTTTTACACGCATATATATATATATATACAATTTTTTTCTTGGAAGCATAATTAATCTTATTGTTGAAAACCATCCATCCAATTTTTTTCTTTGCGCATATTATCTTTGTTTGGATGATCACGTACGATAATTTATGCCATTTTATTTTATTTTTTTGAACATATATGTATCAAATTAATTTAACATAGGGTTAATTGTTTTCTATTACCTTCTAATTTTAGAATTTTATATTTCAAAAAAGAAGAAGAAGAAGTTAGAATGTTACATTTTAGGTCCTCGGTCTTAAAGCTCGCCAGATTGAGCCCTTTATTTTTTATTTACAAACTCAATTGGATATTTTACATTTTAGCGAGTTATATATATATATATGTGTGTGTGTGTGTGTGTGTGTGTGTGTGTGTGTGTGTGTGTGTGTGTGTGTGTGTGTGTGTGTGTCAAATACCTGAATATAATCCTTTGTTGGTTAATATTTGATTTTTATTTTTATTTTTTATAATTGGATTAATATACTCCAAATCAACCATTGAGGGCTCACGCCCCATGGTGGATTTTAACTTCTCCAACTTTTTCTCTTCATTGTTGCTTCCAATATATATTCAAACTGAATTTTAATACCATCTAACCATACTAATTTATTATGACCAAGGTGATGTTGGTTTGTCATCCAAAATAATAATAGAAATAATCATAATTTATAAGATGTACGTCCAGTCCATATTTGTTGACCGATGCATGGTTCTTCAGAAAGGAAAAAAATCATGTCTTTAATAGAATAGAATTATTGTACACTGATATTTAGGGTGTAACTAAGGTAATTAGATCTCTAAGATTTTTTGTAAGTGTACCATTGATATTCTATATCTTCAATATGGGTCAAATTTTAATAAGGTGGCCCATCACTTTTTTTGGAGTTTTGTATACTAATCATTGTTTTACAAATATTCATCGAAAAAAGAGAACAAACGGCTACGTTTGACACTCAAACTAATTATTTTCATAAAACACTGATTTCAATTTTTAAAATTGGAACTCGATGAATTATGAAACACATGTGCCATGTGAATCATGATTCATGAAAATATGAAAAACTAGGCAACATAAAAAATGATTTATTTTTAAGATGAAATGATATTACCAAACTTTCCTTCAGTTTTTATTTTGTTTATATATAATATTATATAATATTTGATTAGAATAGCACAGAATAATTAGATGGAAGTCCAAAAAAGATATAGAGATGCACGTCCTTGAATTTTGTATGTTTGGTTATACCGTTTTTTCTCTGTCTATGTATTTCTTTGTTTCGCTCTCTAAAAAAGAAAAAAAGAAAAAAAAAAGAAGCAGCTTCGTTTTCAGTTTCATATAATAAAATGCTGCTATTAACTTTTCAGTTCATTGTACTATTTAAAACAAATATTAACTACATATTTTTATGACATTTAGGTAAAAAAGAAAAAAGCATGGTCAATTTTTAATTAAAATTTATAGGCTCAAATATTTCTCCATGGCGCATTTTTAATGTTTGGGAAGGATTCCTAAAATTTTTATAAGACCGCCGCAAAAAATAAAAATCACTTCTTAATAGTGTTAGAACCAAAAAAACATTTAAAAACTGTTTTTAATAATATTTTGGTTCAGTTAGAAAAATTACATATTTGATAATTTTTTTAATAAAAAAAATGATTATTCAAGAATTACTTTCGAGATGGAAAGTAATCCGCTAGAAATAATTTTTAATTTATAGTTTTTTTTTTTTTATCTTTTCAAACACCCTTGTACGTTAGAAATAGATCCGGTTTTGTCGTGTTGCATTTTTAACACCCATGTACATTAAGATATAGATCCGGTTATGTTGTGTTGCATTTTTAGTCAAACATTTGATGAACCATCCGAACCGAATGGCTCAGTGTGGTTCGGTGCGGATTGATTTAAAGTGAGGTTGTGATATATATATGTGCAATTGCCATCACCAAATCTACAAGCCGTGTCTGTAGGTTTGTGTTGCAAAAATGGTTTGGAATTGACAATTTCTTTTCGTTTTCGGTTTAATTTGCTACAGAAATGTGTAAAATTAGCTAGGACACTTGTCTGTGTAAAACAAATGCTTCAAACTTGATAACCTTGTCTCAAATAGAAATTTTGTCTTTTGTAACCTTCAAGTATACTTGTTTCTCTGTATTGGGAAGGTAGAAACTAATAGAACTGTAAGATATTATCCTACAAAACTTGAACATTAATTAATTTCATTCACATATATATATATATATAGAGAGAGAGAGAGAGAGATAAAGACCTAATTAATCACCATTTCTATGTATATATCCCAGCAGCAATGGCATCAAATCATATACACAAGTGGTTGGGTTGGGGAGGTGAGGGTGGTCAAGGTCAAAGGGCATGAGGGGGTTTGTTGGTAGAGAGGTGAGAGAGACAAGAAGACCAAGTGTGGTGGTCTTGAAAATCGGTGGTTTTGCTGATGATGTTCCACATGATATGCACATCCTCGTACCCACATGTTTGCACTTCATCTTGTAGCTTCTTCAGTCCACCACCACTGTTTTCTCCTCCTCTTCCACTGCCTATGTATTAATCACCATTTATTTATGTATTTATTCATGACCAACCGTGTACTTAAACTCTTATAGTATGAATTAATCATATATACCAGTCAGTGATTACCTGGAGACTTGCGGTGTTTGGGCCGTGCAAAGACAGCAATCCAGGCTCTCCTCATCTTGTTCAACCACTTCATATATCAGAATCACACACACACGCAAAGATGAGGAAGAGGGAGAGCAAGAGCATATTATAAAGAGAGTGAGAGAGAGATTGAAAGGCAATTAATTAAGCAAAGGAAAGGAAATAATGTAACACGTTTCCTTGATGGGCGTGCCAGGCGTCTCTTTCTCTTCTTCCTCAGCCACGAGGCTACTGTTTCCTCTCTCTCTCTTTCTTTAGTTTGTTTCTTTGTATTTGCCTTTTTGAGTCTGAATGCGAGAGTGAATGCATTTGGATTAGATTTTGTTCCATCGGTTACTGCATATTGGAAGGAAGGTTTCCATTCGGCTATCTCTGGCCTTATTCGACTTTCCTTTTTATCTGAGATGTCAGTCTTATTTGCCTCTCCATGTGGTCTGCACGTGTCATGGTCCTTCAAATCATCCAATTCATTGAATAAATCAAATTTGGTTAATATACCACTCTCTCTCTCTCTCTCTCTCTCTCTCTCTGTTAATTGAAATACTTTTGAACTTATCCTAAATAGATATTGCTTTTGTCAATTGTTTAAAAAATAAAAATTCTGCTAATTAGCATAGAAATACTATTATTATTTTAGTTTCATTCATCTTTAGTTTTTGCCTATCCCAACTCCCAACAATGTCATCAGTGAGACTGGCCTCATATTATAAGCTTTTTTACTATAGATGCAAATTGTCCAACTGTCCAACAATGTAGTTTGGTAGCTTCTCTTTTTAGCAAACAAACAAAATTTGATAGCAAAATCATCTGAATACATGCTGAGTAGGCCCAGCAAAGAATAAACCCAGAAAAAACCACAAGGCAGCAGAAAGTTCAAACACCTTGAATTGTAGCTCTACTAACAATTAATACAAAATTTCTCTCGCCATTTGCTATAAATATTTTTTGCAAATGAAAGAGCCAAGTGTCTGTGATGACATGCTTCTTTGGCCAAATAAAAGGAAAATACAAATAGCCAAAGTGTATAACAACAATTATGAATTATGTTTAACTGGTCAATGAATTTTACTTTTTAAATTTATCTGCTGATATACCAAAGAGGCATAGATAAGCTCATTCCATGTATCAGGCACCCCAGGAACGCACCAATGGCTGCAGTCTTGCCGCCTTGTTGAAACCTTTTTTCCCGCGGTGGTGTTCTTGCCATAGATTGATGGGTGGCCATCCTTCCGGAAATTGGTCAACTTTGTCACGTTCAATAGTATAACTGGAACCTGCATATCATTGATCACTTCTTCCACTATCTTCATCTTCAAAGGGTAGTTATTTAAGATGGCACCACTCAGGACCGGTTCAGTTTCCCCATTACATGACCCACCTGAATCCCAATCTCCTCCTCTGTTTCAAAAGTATTCATAGACAACATGTAATTCTTTTCCTTCCAGATATTTATAAAAGTTTACATTTATAGCAGGACTTTCTGTCCGACCCTGCTCCCCCATCTCTGTTACCAGAACTAGGGTCCAACGGTTACCATATTATGACTGGTGAAATCTCATACCCACCCTTATGGTACTGGAAAGAACATGAGAAATAGAGTAACTGAAGAAAATTTGAGTTTTAATACTGCTTCCGAGAACTCTTAGCAACAAAGTACAAAGAAACACTTCAAAAGCTAAATAGCCAAGCATGTGCAGAATTTGTTAAAATCCAATTCTAAACCCATGCATACCAGCCTAATCTCACTAGACAGAAGAACCAGGGAAATAAATGCAATACAAATCCCAGTATGACAGGAAATTCAGAAAGAATCACAAAGCACCACCCTAAATGGTGGTACAGAATTTGATCATCTTATTACACTTAACAACCACACCGTTATACGGACACCCACAGGAGACAAAGAATTACTTGATAGAATAAGAGTGATAGAAGGAATATTTATGTAATCACCTTAAGGGAATAATGGATGCTTCATAAATTGTGTTCTAGTTGTTTGGGACTTGACCAAAGATGAAATATTCAAAGCTAGTTGGAAGAAGCCCAGAAAATAAGTACCTGAAATGCGCAGAAGAGTATCCACGATAGAAGACCAACTGTTTCTCTGGATTCACATTTTTATCAATCCAGTTTGCCCATGTCTTCAGAGACCTTCGATAAGCCTCAACTGAATCAAACTCTGGGTAGAGATAATCCCCCTCTTTATAGTAACTTTTCCTGAATGAATTAACCTATCTGTTAAATTTCCTTGAATCCCCATTTATTGAAAGCAAGATGCCTAACAGATAAATGTTTCCTCTAACCACTCAACCAGACTAATTAGGCCTTATTTGGAAATTGGAATACCAAGTTAAACTCCACTGAGTAATCTTTAGAATACAAAGCTGAAAAGTACCAAGTATTGTCCCGTATTTGGTGCACAACTGAACAGGACAATGAAGTCTGATGTCAGCATATGCCAAACTATTTGTTAGCCTGGTGAAATTGAGATGCCAAATAAGAACTGGATTATACCTCTCGTCCAACATCAAAGGGTTAGCTAGATGTCACATAACATGAAAATCAATATATTTTACCCAAAAAAAAAGAAAAAAAAGAAAAGGAAAACCAATATAATATTTCTGCATTTTAAAAAGGTCAAATTTGTTAACTTGCAAAATAGTAGCCAAGCTTTCCAAAACTGACTAAACTAAATAACCATATTCGATGCATCAGTATATCCAAGATATTGCACTATAAAAAGTTATTTAATATGACAAATGAGATTGCAGACATACCCCCGCGCAGTCTTTCCATGAGCCCACCAGTGGCCAGTATTAAAGACGAGAATGTCAGCCCGCTTCCATCGGCCAGACGTCTTGTCAATTTGATCTATTGATAGAGTAGGATTTGAATTTCCATGTGCATTAATACGGACTCCTTCCTTCACCAGGAAATGTGATCTCACAAATACCAATGAACAATTATAGTCCTGCCCAAGGTTTTTGAAGCAATCACTAAGAGTATCTCTTAATCCACTGCAGCCCCTATTCCAAAGTTAGCCTATTTAACTAGTAAGGGGCTTTTTGATTTAACTTAAGACAAAATAAGAAGCATAACAAAATTAAAATTAATAAATAATAAATAATAAACCTAAAATTTGTACTAAATCCAAATTAATATAGCCTACTAAAAAATTGAACCTTACATCAAAGCAAAACAATTAATGGTAAGAGAAGACATAGAAGACAAAAATAAGGGTTTATTTACTGTGTTTGATGAAAAGTAAGTTCAAAGAGAGATATTATTCCAAGGAACTTTGACCTCGGTCAAGTCATTTTCTCAAATTATCAACTGAAATGAACAAATGTTTGAAAGAGTCTGTTAAGCAAAATCTTGCAAGAATGCAATATTCCTTTTTTAAATTATACTCAAAAGCAGGAAAGAAAAGGTGCATAGATTTTGTGATTAAGCAATAAGAAATATTAAAACAAAAACATCCAAATACCTGGAATTTGAAAACATAGTAACCTCTTCCCTTTGTTATTTTATGACCATGAACCTCACGCATTCTGCTCTTATCCGGCAGACCTTCACGCAAAAGGCATAGTATTGACTCAAACTGGTTCCTGTTCATGGAATCTCCAACTAGCATCAGCTTTTTACCTCGTAGTCTCACCAAGAAGTCTGTTGCATTAAACCTACGAGTGAAATGTGAGCACAGAAAAAGAAAAAAAGGATGTATAACCAGTGAATCTGGTAATTTATCAAAAATTAGGAAAACATAACAATGGAAATACTGAAAGAAGTAAATAAAAGACAATAATCTTAAATAATTCTTTTCAAGATCATATTGCAAAGATATTCTTATGTTATTGTAAAGCAGAAAGCTGAATGAGCAGTAAAACGTTTCAGAATAATGTAACCACTAAATTCACAAATCAGCTTCGGATTTTTTTTTTTAATTACATAGAGTCAGCAGCACTACCCAAGATGAAATTGAAACTCTTAAGATAGGGAATCCAACGATTAAATTGGATAATTATGTAAAAGTGGTTAAAAGGAGCTCAGGAAAAGTTTTTGAATTAAAAATTGAACTTTAACAAATCCTGGACTCTGATTAGCAGGACTTATACTGTTTCCATTATCCACACATGCTCAAGTCTCTCCTTGTAGTTACGATCTCTAGAAGGGAAATATGATCCTGAATATCACCTAATATGTCCTTGGGATTGACACATTTTAGAACCATCTTGTAGAAAATGAAATCTATGCAATAAATGAGAAGCATATGCTGTGATCCATTATTGTTATTTTTCTTAACTTCAAGTAGGCCAACAAACTTCAGGTTCGTATTCCGTTTCATGTTTCTTAACATTACAAAATTGTTGGTCTGGTTTCATATGCATTTCCTTTATGCGTAGAAAGTACAATGCAATCATGGCCTGTGGATCATAATTTCGTGTATCCTTCATGTTATTTAAGTTCAAATATTGTCTCTTTCGAAGCTTTCAAATTACCTGTTGTAGAGTTTCTTTAACTACTCCTAACATGATTAAGGAAACTATAAAGTGTTTTATATGTGGATGTAATTCATATAAGCCAACGCAAAACAAAGTAAATACATTGTTTATGATTCATGCTCCTTTTAAATTATGTGATGCAACCCCAAATGCAATGGGGTTAGATAACCATATTATTCATAGCATTACAAAATGGGAAATTATAAAGTTACAAAAAAATTAGGGAGAACCAAAACAAAGAAAAAGGGGAAAAAAAAAATCATACCTTGGAAGATCACAGCCATCAGGCTTCCAACGCCATTTGAGATAGTCGGAGTCACGCCGTCCATTGCTTTGGCAATCAAAAGCTTCATCAACATAAGGGCAGGAACTGGGTTTGTAAATTGGGTACTCCTCATCTTTGACCCAAGTTCCCATATACAAATCGCATTTCTTCATTTCCTCTGACACCAAATCACCTCCGCCATCATCCATTTCCTCTCCGGCTCCATTAACGGGAACTGGGTGTTCCTCATCTTCAGCAGGGAGGTCGGCATTGACGCTCTCGGCGTTAGTTTCGGAATCTCGCAGCTGAATTTGGGAATTTGGAGAAATGGGTTGGTTGATCGGCGAGTCAAATTGTTCTGGAGGTGGGCTGGGGTCTGGAAAGGATAGGTGGGAATCGGTATGTGTTAAAGGAGGCAGAGGAGAAGAAGAAGAAGGAGAAGGAGAAGGGTTTTGGGAGAAGAAATCTCTGTAGAGAAAGATGGAGGGCTCGAGAGCTTGTTTGCTGAAGAGAAAAAGGCTGAAAAGGAAGAGGAAGAAGAAAAGAAGAGTGGTCAAAGTGAAAGTGGTCTTGGGAGGAGGAGGAGGAGGAGATGATGTTCTGAACGCCATTGCCATTTTGCAGTTGCAGTGAAGGTGGTGAGGAGAGTGGAGACAGCATGTTCCTCTTTTCCCCTTCCTTTTGTTTTAACTGTTACCAACCGACACAAACAGAGAATGCAGAGGAAGGAGATTTTCAGTCATAGTCCTAAAGGAAGGAATTTTCGTTATGCACTCTCTCTCTCCCCATTCTCACGTGCCTATCCCATTTTCCAAATTGTTATACTTACTTCAATTAGATGTTTTTAATATATAAAAAAATGTATTTTTTTTGTTATATATGTTTATTTCATGTTATACTCACCCTATTCTAAGCTTATTTTACTTTGATTATTTCATGTTATATATGTTTGCTATGATCCACCTAAATATATATATATATATATAATAATTGCAAGTGCAGTTAGTTTAGGAATGAGATGAGCATGAATATATAGGAAGATGTGCAAGCCCAGTTCTAGTTATATATAATCATTATATATATATCAACAAATTCATTACATAAACGAAATATCATTTAGATAATATGACACAACAATAAACCAAACTAAGTAGGAAAGATTTTCTAAATAAATCTTTCAAAACAAAATGCTATTTCAACTAATCATATTGAAAGGCTTTGAAGCGCACATTTCGTATGCCTCTCATATCAAACTGAACCTATTTTATCTCATTATTTTTTCTTTTCTTATAAAGTTCACACTTTTCCAAATTAAATGTAAAACTCAGACATCTAAAATTGAATTGAAGAGAAATTGAGATAATCAAAAAAATTATGCAAACTGTTAAAATAGTGAAGCTTCAATTTCTTGCCTTTTTTAACAATTGCAACATCCTGACACACCCACCAAATTGTCAAACTATGAATCTATGAAACAAATTTTATCTATTTAAGTATAGAAAAATAACAAAAATCAGAAAACAAACACAAAGACAGAACTTTTGATCTGCAACTGTTTCAGTATGCACCAAGATGACATTATGTAACATATTGATCAAGTTCCAAGTTCTCTTTTAAAATAAAATAATAGAAGCATAATAGTTCCTAGTTTGGTGGTCTAGGTAAAGAAGAGGAATCACTTTCAAGGGGAGAAGGGAAAGGTTCAGAAATTGTATCCCAAGAAAAGTTCTTCTCCTCCTTCCTACGCCTTCGATCCAAAAATGCCGGTTTCATAGGTGTTCCAAGCATTTCCACTTTGCATGTCAGCATTGCTACAATTTCTGACATGGGGGGTCTAAGATTTGGATGAGGTTGGAGGCATAGGAATGCTACATTTATTGCCTGCAGAACATCCTTTTTAACAAATCCATCTTCTCTCATTCTTGGATCTACCAGATCAATCACTTTCGACCTCTCATACAGCTTCCATGCCTAGAATGATGAGTGAAAATAATCAGATGTAAAATCTCAAAGCATGGTAACCATACAGCATGGTAAAGAATTTATTATGGATAAAAAAATCTACATATTCAGGGAGGTATTGCATTTCTGATGGCAAAGTGAGATCTGTGTTTTTCCTGAAGGAAATAATCTCGAGCACTACTACTCCAAAACTATATATGTCTGCCTTTTCAGACAATTCTCCTCGAAGAGCATATTCTGGTGCTGAATAACCTCTGGAAAGGCAGTAAGAGAAGTTACAAACTCATAAACTTACAAACAGTAATAAATCATAAAAAGTGGAAATTTTACATGCTTATTTGAAGGTTTACTGCCTTAATTAACTTCTTTAATTCAAATATGACTAGTGAAAACTGAAGGACCTATAAAAATTTAGTCCGATTGTCAAGTCATGTGATTTTATCTTCATAAAATTTTACCATTATAAAGTATGGACTTCTGGTGGATTCAATATTCATGTGAAATTACCAAAGTTAGAGGTACAAACTTATTTCTTTTTTTCTACTTTTCTTAAGAACAAAGAATATCATAAAGAGAAGTACATAAAAGAATGTCTTTCAGACTATATATGTTAAACCATCCAGCAATAGAGAGACAAAGAAGAAGAGAGAATGGAAGGCTGGATGGCTCTGTGGAGCTAGCAGTCATGGTAGGCTCTAATGGAAGTCATTGCATGAGAAGTACGAGTCATGACATATGGCAGCCTGAATTGTAATCTCTTAGGATCGACCTGTGACCAACGTATGTGGCTTAGGGTCAAAAGTTTACAGCTGAAAGAATACGTTGGAAGACTTTATACATATCAAACAGTGGAATAAAAAACTGAATTGTCCATTTGACACTTCAATGAGCTTCAATAAGGATTGCCATATTGTTTCTTAAAAATGTGCACCTAATCAGTGATATATAAAAGGCCTTGAAATATTAAACCAAGGGACTTACAAAGTTCCAGCAAACGTAGTACTCAAATAAGCTTGGTCTTCAGGGAAGAACCTGGCCAGCCCAAAATCACCAATCCTTGGTTGAAATTTTTCATCAAGAAGAATGTTGCTTGCTTTGATATCTCTGTGAACAATTCTTAGAGGTGAATCCTCATGCAGGTACTGCAACCCTCGAGCAACACCTATAATTATTTGGAACCTAGTGTTCCAGTTCAGGAACTGATCAATTTTTCCTGTGTTACAAGAAATATTGTAATATTAAAGTTCATAGTTTCACATGTTGAGTTATTAACAATCAACCTCATCTAACTATCAAAGCTGCATTTATATTATAGGGAAGAAAATATGCAAATAGCAGCTTTCTGAAAAGGTCTTTGTCTTAGGGATTGTTTGCTCTTACATAATACAATTTAAATATTAACAATTTAACCTATCTGGTACAAAAGCAAAATCGAATTCCCCACTTTGTCTTTAGAAAAGCATGTGCTTCCATGTCAAAATGTAGTCATTTTTGTTCCAACAAATGCAGTTGGTTCATTTAAATAATCAACTTCCATTACAACGCATTTCAAGGGAGAAAATGACTAAACTAAAACTATATAATGACATACCAACTAAAACTATATAATGACATTCCAACTAAAACTATATCACAACTTGGTACTATTAAAAGTTTACTACAATATGAAAAAACCATTAGAGTCAAATTCATGCCCAGAAGCTGATTGATTATTACCCTTATTTCTCTGCTCTACAACTATGTATATCAACAATATTTATTTTAAAATGAGTAATATCAAGGTAACAAACTAGACAATTTTAACACCGCACAACACACACAAAAAAACTAGTAAGACAATTAACACTCTCGCTCACATATAGGGAATCCAATAACGATAAAAAATTGGGCATCTGCACATTCAACACTCTAATTAACAAAAATAAGGGTTAGTGGGAGTAAAACGCAAGACTAGTAAGACAATAAGGCTCTGATACCACATTAAGATACCATTGTTTCCAAAAGCTTAAGCAGTTTCAACAATTTCGGCATAGTTTCCTAACAGCCAGCAAATAAATTGTTAAAAGAATAATAGAACAAAATTAATACCATAAATTATGAGTTCCAAACTCCTGTTTTTCATGTATTCATATACAAGTAGCCGTTGAGGCCCATCTGAGCAACATCCAAGAAGATGAACCAAGTTCTTATGTTGGATGCTAGTGATCATTCTCACCTCCGCAAGAAACTCTGGTTCTCCTTGTTGGGACTTGTCAAGAGACAATTTCTTCACTGCAATCAACCTTCCGTCTGCTAATTTTCCCTACAAATAGAAAATATGCAATTTAAAGACCAAAGGTAGACTCAAATATTTGCATCATGCTCCAAGCCCAAAACCAATGCCTGCTTAACATACAGTGCCATATCTAGTCCTGTCAAAGGACGAATAGAAACCTTCCCATGTTCACATATTTCAAAATAGATAACTATTTAAATGAAAATGTCATCTAAATTTTGTATATACATATCTTTCTGCAGTTTAGATCTCAATCAGAAACTTGTGGATTTCATCATTTAAAAATAGTACAGAACCAGCAGTAATACCCGATAAACAGGCCCAAATCCACCTCTTCCAAGGAGATAACCGGGATGAAAGTTCTTTGTTGCTTTTTTCAATGTCTGAAAGTCAAAATAGCTTATTGTTCGAAGGTTGCCACTAAAGAAGTCTGTAGATGCTGCGAAAAGACACAAGTCCCTTACTATAACTGATATTTCATTAGGTTTTATCAAAAAAATTTACAAACTAAACAGTTTTACACAAAATACCTGGTCTCCTTCTTGCTCTTGCTAGCAGCTTCTTGAACACTGCTGGTTTCAGTTTCCAAAAGATTAATATAATAATGAGCAATACTATAAACACGAGAATTCCCCCAAGGAAAAGGAATAAGACTTCTGAAGACCCCGGTTTAGATGTAGAGCTCTGTAACTGAAGTTTAGAGGGAGCTGGAGAGATCACTGCATTGAAAAATTGCAAAAGGATCTCTTTTTGAATAGTTTACAATTGGAATATACAAAGGTACATATAGAAGGAGAAAATCAATGCAGAAAGAGGTTTGAGAATGCGAAGAACACTTCCAGACATAAATTAACTGACAGCATATACAAAATACAAACTTTACTACGTCCTAGTATGCTAAAGGAAAAATAAGTTAATTTCAGAAAGCTTTAAAAGTTATTAACTCTGGTTCAGCAGCAAAAATCATAAATTTCCATTCAACTTTGTCTAGAGCTGCATCCTCTTTATATCTTTGAATTTCTTTCCCCCTGACTCTATTTATGCCTACCATTATGGCCATTCTCTTGTCCTCAAATTGACTATCACTTTCAGAAATGCCGGTGTTCTAACATGTGGCAGTATAAGGAATTCAAACAAATGCTGCACTATCATTCTAGTAATAATTAAGAATCAATCGAATCAGAATCAAATTGTAATCATTCATACTTAGAGACTTGAAATCATCCTAATGAAGGACTTAAAAAAAAGGACAGTATGTGCGTCTGCAAAATAAAATTTCACACATCTGACATGACATTTTTACATTGCCTTAATTCTAAAAGCTCAAGCTGTTAGGAAGTACGCACGTATGGGCTCATTCTTCGTAATGAGTCAAAGTTTTTATGGGCTCATTCTAATCAATGAGACAAAAATTAAGCCTTACTTGTGCACCATAATGAATTTGACCACTATGAAAATTAAGTTACAATCAATCTAAAAACTTTAAACAATTAAGTACGCTCAACTTTGTATATCAAGGTAATACTGAAAGAGTGGTAAGGTCACGAATTGTTAAGTGGTGTCTACGTGCAGCCATTACAAAATATGGAAATTGGTGGAAGGTTCAGGGTTCATAGTAAATTGCAGTACGTGAAGGAAAGAGATCGTCTGGATTATGCCAAAGGAAAAAGCAATTGAATGTTTGATTCATCTCCATAGTTATTTCTTACAAACTACTTTTCGAATTTCCGATAAACAGACTGAAGGTCCAAAATGTTTACAGACTAAAATAGATTTTAGATTCTATATTCATTTCGAAAAAGTTTCCAAGACTAATATATTGCTGTTCAAGCGTCTATATGATGATCCTTCCTTAGTTACTAACCACTCATCTCCAATTTCAAACATGAAATTATAAAATATAAGTCAGAGAAAAATGCAAATTTCCTGAAGCTAAAATTTCATCCTCCATTAATCTGACCACAAAACGGCTGTGTTAGTGAACCACAAGAAAACCATATCGATCCCCACCATTCCATGATTAACTGAAATTTTTTCAACAGCATAAGAAAACACTTCCTCCTAATGTGTGAATTATTTTAAGAAACAGAAAAAAAGTCAGTTCTTGAATGCACGAACTAACTACGACAAAGTAACAAAAACAGCGTTTAGAAAGAGCAAATCATTACCACAAACAGCTTGAACCCAGTACGCGATTCACTTCAAAAAACGAGTCTACAAAGTGAAAATATAGCAGTTTAATTAATTAACCCAAAATTACCTTCCAGTTCAAGAGCTCGGCGAGGCATTCTGAGGGAGCAGTGGGAATTTGCCCCAGAAGCGACAATGTCAAGGCAGTGTTGGTAGCTTTTTTCAATAACTGGAACCAACTATTTTGAATAACTGGAATTTTCTTCGATTTCTTTGTTTTTGTTTGTTTTCTTGTCCGTCGGAGAAGCTCATGAGTGTTCCAGAGAGAGAAAGAAAGGGAAAGTGGGTGTTGAAGGAATAAAAACATAGCAGAAATCGTAGGAAAACAAATTTCGGACATTACGATATGTAGATCTTTGGAGGATGGAGATGAAGACTAGCCTCCAATGCTTTAACTGCGTAACACACTTATCTTCCGTATTCCTCCATATACTATATAAATGTGAAAAAGAAAAAAACATTATATTTTGGAAGTATTAAATTAAATTTTATTATTTAATATTAAAATGTTTTATTGTTTGTTATCATCCTAATAATTACTAGTTAGAATAGATCACAGTTTATCTGATAAATTATAATTAAAATTATTTTATTTTTTTTAAAATTAAAATTTTAATAAAAATAAATAAACTCTTAAATGGTAAGCATTCAAAATGTTAACTAGCACATATATTTTACTATTAATTTATCAGCAATGGTAACAAATAACAGTTTTTACAAAGAAAAATAAATCATTTAGTAATAATTATTAAAAATATCACTTAGCTTGTAGGAACTGATAATCTATGGCCAACGGTGCAAATAACACTTTTTTAAAATTAAGTTTTAATGCATTTTAGTATTTTTTTTAAATTAAATTTGTTCACATAAAGGTATCTACAATTATTTTGTGCAATTTGATATATTGTAATTTGAAAAAAATTATATATTTATCAAATTTAGTTAAAATTCACAAATTCTGTCAATTTAAAAATTACATGCATAGCACGTTATTTTTAAAATTGGTTTATTCATTTTTATTGTATTAAAAATTAAAAAACATGAAAAAAAAAGTTTGAAATTTATTTTTGATTTTTC
Organism: Ochetophila trinervis; assembly: GCA_003254975.1. NCBI lineage: Eukaryota > Viridiplantae > Streptophyta > Magnoliopsida > Rosales > Rhamnaceae > Ochetophila > Ochetophila trinervis. The sequence goes on along the minus strand of QANX01006411.1, from coordinate 8,773 downwards.
TTTCTTATTTTTTATTTTTTAAAATTTATGTATAATTAAAAATAAATAAACTAATTTTAAAGATCATTTGTTATACACGTCACTTTTAAATTGATTAAATATGTCAATATTAACTAAATTGGACAAATATATAATTTTTATCAAATTACAGACTATTAATATATAACAGACACAAAAATGGACAATGTTTAAAATTTTCAATAATAAAGATTTATTTATTTTTCGATATATATATATATATATATATGTATATCATATTAAATATTTATCAAACATGCTTTTACCATTTATTTTTCATAATATATTTTTAACTATGTTAGCAGAAATGTTTTTAAATACTAAAAATATGAAACTCAATTTATCATTTAATTTGATTAAAATTGTTTTTAGGTATATGAACCTTGTTTTAAATTTTTATTCAAAATTAAAAATATTGATTATTTCTTTCTTTTACTTTTTTAATTGTTATTTAATCTCAAGCATTGCAATATAGTGTAGGCTTTTTCTTTTCTTTTTTCTTTTTTAAATTTTGGCTTTTAATCATACCGTTTTGCTCTCTAATATTTCATTAAAAAAGGTTGAGCAAAATTAATAATAAAAGATATATATATTTTTTGGGTGAAATTTTGTTTATACTATTACTTTCTGTTAGTATCAATTATATGTATCATTTATGGTGAATATATATATATATATATGTATATATATTAAAAAGAGGAATACGTAGATTTCAACAAGACTCAAGATTTAAAACTCATTTAACTTTAATTTAATGAGGAGGCAAACAAGTACAAATATTTTATTTAATTTTTATTAAATAGTGGAGGAAAATAAAGATGCAGATCAGCTAGCTACCTTCCACGTTGAGTTCTAATTCTATGCAAGCGGTGGTTTTCCCCTGCATTTGCAAATATGATTTTCGCAGATTATATCAGCGGGCCCGCCTTGGCATGAAACTACACCTGCACAGTCAGCTACTGTGTTGCATTGATTTTTCTGTGCCCCCACCATCATTTTCTCACTTCCTACTCCTGCAATAATAAATACATCAAATTAATCTTTTCTATTTCTAATTCCTTAATTCATTTTCAGTTTTTTTTTTTTTAAAGAAAATGGTCATAAAGAAACAATGTAGTTGGCAGTTTGCATATTGCATATTGCATATTGCATGGAATTAAAAAGACTACTCCAAATCTAAAACCATAAATAAATAAAAAATTGTATATGAGAAAGAGAGATATATAGTATACCGGCTGATATATTGATGGCCAAAAGGACCATAAAGACCGAGCAAGCAACTACTTTCAAGCCAGATGTTTTCTCCATTTCTATATATATGCTGATGCTGTTTTTGTCTTTGTTTTTGATTTAGATGTGCACCTCATTGTTCAAATCAACTACTATATATATAGGCATATTTCTTCGAGAGGGCTCGTTTAGCATGATTAGTATCTAGTACAGAAGAAAATAGAAATGGAAGTTTAATCAAGGGTCGGTTACATTTTAATACCTTCCACTTTTAGGACTTTGCAAATTAGGCCAATAATTTTTCACCTCAGCAATTTATAAGCCATTTTAATTTTTTAGTTTATTTTAATTTGAATCTTTTTGACTTTTGTTTGAGAGCATTTTTAATGAAATGTGGATTGTTAAAATTAACATGTCATATAATTATATATAGACAATCTTTTGAAAAATACTCTCCAATGGGAACGTCTATAATAAATGTCGAGCTGACGTGGCATTGACATTGTCAAGGTAAATGTCTACTTTTAGAGACTCTGTCATACTTAATAAAATATATAATTAATTAATAACTATAAATAATCTTTGTGCACATTACCATTGGAGAACAATTTTTAAATTGATTGTGTATTTATGTCACATAAATTTAGACAATGTCTATTTCCATACCACATATGCAGCAATTCACATTCTCCATTGGAGATGCTCTGACAAAGCTTAACAGTCGATATAATGTGGTTAATAAATTATATCAATTTTCAATTTATAAGACAGGAAAGTGCATTTTAAAATTATTTTTAAAATCTGCATTTTTATAACAGTTTTACTTTGAATTAATTATACTTTAATATTACACGGGTGACTTATATTAAATTTTTAAAAATATTAAAGTAAATATTAAAAATAATTTAATAATTTAAATTTTAATATATTTTATTTTAATAATTGATACAGTTTAATTAATTGCCTTCTATGTTCAGCGTATCAACAGTATTTTCATTTTTCTTCCTAAGAATAGTAATTATGTATTGATGAGTATTACATTTCCATATATGTAAAGTAAAAAATAAAAAATAAAAAACACATATATGATATAAATATATATAGTCAGTCTATTATGAGGTATATATGATAATAGACTAAGGTATAAAATTCAATGACTAAAATTAAATAATGAGTAAAATAATAAGTGATTTAGATAATTAAAAACTCTTGATAACTTATTTATAAATTTATTTTTTATTTTGCTACTTAATTTCAACTATAAAATTTTATATTTTAACATAACTATTATAGCTTGATTATATATATATATGTACATGGTTCTTCATACAACGAATCCAGTTTAATTCTTCATATTACTCCAATATAAAAACAAAAAGTATACATATATATTTTGTTTAAAACATATCATAACAAAAATTTCAAATATGGTATAAAATTAAAATATAACAGACTCCTTAAAATAGTATACAGATATAAATATATTCCATATTCCTCACCACTTCATACATTTGGTATAGAAAATGAATTATTTTTTTACTATTATTCTAGAATGAATATTTCTTTTGGGAATAAAAAAAAAAGAATTTTTGGCATTATTTCCTTCTAAATTTTGTATAGATTTGCAAATTATCCAATGTATTTTATATTTAGCACTTATGCATCCTAAATTTAACAAATTTTGGTAGCACAGTCTCAGCCCTTAACATTATTAGTTTTTTTTTTTTTTTCTGTTAAATATCATGTACAACATACATGATCCATAATTTTTTATAATATAAAAGATAAAATATATATTTCATCATCATCTTATACCTAATTATTAAAAACAATACGATAAAATATTTATTTTAACCTTTTGAATTATAAAAAAAAAAAATTGCAATTTAACAGACGAAAGCTAAAAGTTCCAAAGGCTTGGATTGATGCACACAGGAGGCATAAGTGCTCAATATGAAGTACATAGGACAATGCGCAAATCCGCACAAAGTTTAAGAGCAACGTTGCCAAAATAACTTTTTAAAAAAAGTACTAAAATGAATTGTCATCTGGTAATAATATCGAATTAGAATTAAATTATCTTTTATAAATTTTATATTTTCTAAAAAATTTCTAATTTAGTGAAAAAAATAATTAAAACTTTAACGTTATATTTATTTATGTATATTTACTATGTAATAATCCATCTAAATGCAATCTTATCAAAATATTATAAAGATATGTTTGAAGCTTATCTACATTAGAATACATAAATAGTAATTCTGAAGTTTTTGTTATAAAAATATTCTTTCAAATAGAGGTAGATATATTCTCATAAAATAACTATTTATTAATTCAGAAATGTACCAACTATTGGTAAACTCAACGCTAGAAAGCTATTCTATTCATGCATCTATATACCGCAAAACAAATGTGTCCTTAGTGTATATATTATTATCCTTTTGCAATTTAATTCCTCCACTTTTTGAATGAGTAATTTATCTTTATTTTTCAATTTATTGCAATTTAGGCTTTATTAGATTTTTGACTAGATAGTAATTAACTGTCCTTACACATGATTGATTTAAATGTATTAGCTTTCAAACTATAAATGTAAAATATTAAAACTATTTTCCGTATTTTGCACAATAATTTCCAAACTAGGAAGAAGATACTTAAAAAACACATTTTAAAACTAGTTTTAAAATTTTGTACTATGGTATCTTTGAATTCTGAATTTGAAATAATTTCATATCAGTCACTGAAAATGATTGTTAAGCTTTGTCTAGTAAAAGTTAAAAAACTTAAATTACAACAAATTGAAAAATTAAAAGCCTAAATTGCTCAAGTGGAGTAAATTTTAAAATCTAAAAATGGAAGATATAAAAATGCAACGGATCCTTCATTAAACTTCCATTTCTATTTTCTCCCGTACTAAATACTAATCATCCTAAACATGTTCTCTCAGACCAAATATGCCTATATATACAGTAGTGATTTCAACAATGAGGAGCACATCTATATCAAAGACAATAGACAGAGACAAAGACAAAGTCAAAAACAGCATTAGCATATATATAGAAATGGTGAAAACATCTGGTTTGAAAGTGGTTGCTTGCTTGGTCTTTATGGTCCTTTTGGCCATCAATATATCAGCTGGTATACTATATATCTCTCTCTCTCATATAAAATATTTTTTTGATTATGGCTTTAGATTTGGAGTAGTCTTTTTAATTACATACAATATGCAAACTACGAACTAAAACAAAACAAAAAACTGAAAATGAATTAAGGAATTAGAGATAAAAAAAGATTAATTTTGTACATTAATTTAATATATTTATTATTGCAGGAGTAGGAAGTGAGAAAATGATGGTGGGTGCACAGAAAAATCAATGCAACACAGTAGCTGACTGTGCAGGTGTTGTTTCATGCCAAGGCGGGCCCACCGATATCATCTGTGAAAATCATATTTGTAAATGCAGGGGAAACCACCGCTCACATAGAATTATAACTCGTTAGGATTTAATCTATTTTTAAAATTATCAATCCGATTTAATTAGTGATCGATTTTATTTTTTTCAATCTAATCCAATCTGATTTATACATTAAATCTAATCTAATCTAATTAATAATGAATTGAATCGGTTTGTAAAAATATTTTTTTTTCAAAACTTAACACATAAATTATTAAAAAAATAATAAGACAAATAAACATATTAAACTAAAATAAAACAAAAAAATTACTACACTAATGCAATAATCCAGTAATCCAACTCTAAATTTAAATTAATATAACAAAACCTACATATCAATAATATTAAACTAATTGCCATATATTTTGTAAAAACAAAAAATAGTCAGTTTAGATTAGATCTATTTGGTCTGTTTTTAACATCACGAACCGAATCAAACCAAACCAAACTTCAGTTTTTGATTTTTCAAAACCGATTCAATCCAATTACACTAAAATAACCGATCCAAACATATTAAATTATATTAGATTGAAACTTTTAATCGGTTAGTTGGTTTTTTTTGCACATCTATACATGGAAGGCAACTAGCCCTACATCTTTATTTTCCTCCACTATTTAATAAAAATTAAATAAATATTATGCTTTGTTTGCCTACTCANTAAATTAATGTTAAATGAGTTTTAGTACCTCGAGTCTTGTTGAAATTTATTATTTATTTATTTATTTATATTTCACTTATGTTTATTTTAGTAATAAATTTAAAATTGACATTACTGAATAATTTATTTTTAATTATAATAATTTTTAATTTTGTTATTAAAATAAATTATTATTAATAATTTTAATAAAAATTTTATGAGGGTGTCTTGATAATGGCATCATTCTATATATTCAACATAAATGATACATGTAATTGATCCTAAAAGAAAATAATAGTATAAACAAAAATGATAATCTCTTTTATCATTTATTTTGTACAACCTTTAAACAAAGGCTTAAAAGTATTTTATTAGAACTGTTAAATTTTATTGTAAAATAAAGCATATTTTTATTATTAAATATTTAAATTTTTTGTTAAAAAAATTGTTAAAATTATCGAAAAATCTAGCTTCACCCTTGAGGGAAAGGTTGTGACTCAAACTTATGATTTCAAAAATGTAGATACGAGAGTCATATCCCTTGGTCAACCTCACTCTCATAACAAAATGGATCAAGTCCACTTAAAAATTGTATACAAAAAGCTGGTGGATTTAAAGGGAAATTTTATCACTTTTAGAAATAGTCATTAATCATAAATTCATCACTACAAAACGTACCCAACAGAGCTATGGATCTATTTTTCTTTTATAATATTACAAAATAGGTCTTCTTCTTTTTTTCGTGTTTTTGCTAAATGACCACTCTCATGAGTTTGTAATGAAAAATTACTGAGCAAAAATATATGACCAAAAGCCTAAACTTTTAAAAAAAAAGGAAAAAAAAAAAAAAGCCTACATTATAATGTAATGCTTGAGATTATATAACAAAGATATTTTAGGATTCATGAAATATATGATGGTTATATTATTGGCTTGTTTTTTTTCTATATTTATCCTGTCCAACTGACGAACATACCAACAACAACAAAAGTACTTTAGAGGTTCTTAAGGATAGGAGAAACTTTAGATTTATATAATTCTCAATTTTTATAGCAAACCAAAAAAAAAACTAATAATTGGAGAAAAAAATGAAAAAGAAAGCTTGAAGATGCTATTGTTTTCTTTATGCTCATTGAACATTTTATTTATGAGTTGCATATGGCTCATAATCGATTGAAGTAAATTGCAACTGATTAAATGACAGAAATTTTGTTGTAAGAAATTTTGTTGTATAACGATTTGGCTTATGTTTTAAACATATATAATATAGATTTTGAGCCTATGTTATTTTAATTAATTACTTAATAATTAAAATCATGTGCAAGATAGGTTTTTTTATATATGTATATTAAATTTGTGTGTAAAGCTGATTGCTCAAGTTTACACATGTTGCCAAATATTTTTGAGTGTTTTTGGGTCTCTCAAAACAAGCAAAACTATGCAATGTGAATTTTTTTTTTTTTTTTCAAATTGGGTTAAATATATACCATTTTTCTTCTGATCACAACCTAACTCTTCCAGTTAAGAAGAACTTTTTTAGTTATTACTACTATATCCATGAAAGTACTTCCTGAATATTTTTTTTTATTCATCTCCTAATTATTTCAATTCGAAAAGCAAAAATATCTCCGCACAGCGTGAAATAGACCGAAGTGGCCTCTGGACAAATAAAGCCCATATATAATTTCAACATAGTTATTGATCAAAACAGAGGACTAATCCCATCCATTATATAAACTGAAAAAATAAATAAATAAATAAAGAGTACATACTTTGTATAATATCTTGGTGATGTAGCAGAGCAAGGCCTAGCCATTAATGGTAACTTAGTAACAAAAAATATAAAAGAAGATGATGAGGTAATAATAATTATAACATTTCAATCCTAATTACATCAGGATATCCAGGCTTTATAAAATCACGATATAATGCAAATAAGCCGGGATACAATAATGCAAATGACTAATTTACGCCACAACTATTGATATCCTAATGCGATCAAGACTGATTAACATATAACACCAACATATAGTTTGGGAGAACATGAGTACATTCATACTCGATCACCAGGAGGAGGATGTTTACATTGATACATGCAATGGTTATAGCAAGTTTGATATCGAGGATTCAAAATGCATTTTAAGGCACATTTCACACCGCAAGCTTTGTTGAGGAGGACCTCAGAAACAGAAGAAGAGGGTGAAGAAATCTCTGCTGCATCCACATCCATTGCACTCGCCAATAAAACCATGCTCATCACCAAAATTGCAACTCTCATTGTGTCTCTACGTTCCATATGTGCCTTCTCTCTCTTCTTCTTGTTACTCTCTTCTTTCTTAATTTTCTCAATGATATTCAAATGGATTAATGTATTTTACAATCGAGCTAATAAACCTCTAATTTATAGGTACTGAAATTAATATTTTTCCTATCTTAAGAAAATGTGATTATCAATTCCACACCTTGTTTGATAAATTTTATGTTTCCTCTAATTTATGGGTACTGAAATTAATTAATATTTTTCCTATCTTAAGAAAATGTAATAATAAATTTCATACCTTGTTTGATAAATTTTATGTTTCCTCGAATTTATTGGAATACTGAAATTAATCTTTTACCTATATTAAGAAAATGTGATAATAAATTTCATTGATAAATTTTATGATTTTTACTTTCCGCGTATAATTTGTTTACTTCACATTTAAAAAAGGTATATTCAATTAATAATATTATACATTTTAAAAAAAGTTCAAAAATTTGGTTGTATTTAGTTTAGATTTGTATGGAGCCTTTTAAAATTTCTGTGTATTCAATTTAGATTTGTAAAGAATCCATAAAAATCTAGAAGTATTGAATTGAGACTAACTATTTAAAAGTCAATGAAAATCTTGAACTATTCATAAAAATCTTAGCTCTTTTTAGAAGTCATTGATTTTGAAGAATTTTTAAAAATAATAGACCTGGTAAGATTTTTAGAGTCAATTTTATGTATAAAAGAGCTTACTACAAATCAAGCATTCACCCTAAAGATTTCAATAGATTTTATATTTCCTGTTAAAATTAAAAATAAAATAAAAATGAATTAATTTTCCTGTCCTAATCAAAAGGGAACATTTCTTTCATTTCATTTTCTCTTCTATATATATTGCTTGCTTGCATACACATCCACTTCTGTCGATGAGTTTGCCAACAAGATGGTTACATGTTTTTACAGCCAAATATGACCATTATAAAATAGAAAACTGAAGGAAGAGAAAGGATAAAATTCAAAAAACCAAATACAAATCTATATATTGTATTAATAAAATAAATAAATACGGAAATTAATGTAACTATTAATTATTAAATGGAATATAATTTTACATATATAAATTATGATGTGCTTTATGTCAAAACAAATAGAAAGAACATTACCTGCCATCTTGAAATGAT